>JAUMHD010029197.1:0-27985 GCA_032359135.1 Ulvella scutata | reverse complement strand
GTGGGGCCCCCCCCCCCCCCCCCCCCGCTCTGTGGAGGGCTGTGCCCATTCCCTCAGAAGTTGCCGTGATCCTTGATGTAGATTTTTATTTTGGTAACACTATCGTTCATGCATGAATCCCAAGCTTGCACTCGTACTATAGTACTGATACGAGGAGAAAAACACCCTGCGTGCAGGCCAAGATGCCCAGTGTGAAAGCTTGGGCCGCTGTTCCAGAGTACTTGGAGCTGCCAGCTGATACTCTGCACCAGGCTGTGTGCTCATGGAGAGCGGTCAACAAGCATGCTCCAGAAATTGATGGTGTATGGTTGCCAATCGGTCATAACAAAGAGACTAGAAAGTCAAGCCCTTTGGAAAAATCTGTAGTTCGTGCGTTGCAGAGTGAGTTGAGTGTGCCGATCATGCAAGAGGCGGTTCTAGAGGGCAGCTACGTGGCTGTTGATGTAGCTATAATTGGGAAACCGAAACGCAAACAAAAAGCTGTGTTTGTTGCTGTGGAAGTACAGGGACCTCATCATTTTGTGTCGAAAAAGGCCAAGGAGCGACGATCGTCACGAGTGAAGCAGCTGTTGAGGCAGCATGCAGGCTGGCATGTTGTTGCTTTGAACTTCAAAGAATGGAAGAGCACTGGGATTCGCTGTAGGAGGGCTCTACTGATGGAGAAGCTCTCTGTGCTGCCTGATCATTGCTGGAAAGTAGAACCTGTAGGTTAGCAGCCTGCTGGAGCTCCTGGTTGGAACCCCTTAGTGAACCTTGCTCGGAGTAGCAGATTATTCTCACATGTTGCTTTGGTGATAGTGAAAGTACTACCTTCACAGTTTGTAAAGTGAAAGAAGTACTACTAAATAATACTACATGTCACTATAAACAAAAGGACGCAACGACTAGTGAACCAGAATGGGAGCAGCAGACAGGTTTCTCATCTGTTGCTTTACAATCCCCTTGTATCAACCCAACACTGCTATGCACAGTCGCAGGTTATACGTTGATTGCATTGCCAAGCACGCCCAGAAGGCAACGACTGCTAGTTGCACTCGATTGTTGCTCTACGTGTCTCTTCTTGTCTGCAATCCAACTAAGACGTTGACACCATCAATACCCAAATACGTGTCTCATGTCTGTCAATGTCACTTGTGTCGTGTTCTGGTCGTTTTCTTCGCCTTCTTTGCGGATTTAACCCTGTTGGTTGATGGGATTCCACGCTGTGGGTAGCTTTCTTGGCTATCCTGCTCTTCTGCTGACGATCCGCCACTGCCAGTGCTCCTCCTATAGCGCTTGGCACGCTTGGGACGTTTGCGGGGAGTGCGACGTGGGGGAGGTGCTCCATGGTCGCTGCTGGCATCACTATCTGAGCGGTACCCTTGTCCATTTGGAACCCATTGTGAACGCCTACGTTTCCTGTTTCTCCTGTTGCACCTGCTTGCAGCACGCCTGCGCCAGTAGAAACAGCCACACAATGCCAAAACCACAAAGGCGATCGCAATGTACGTTGTGTTCATGCCTGAGCCCGTTGAGTTGATGCCTGGAACCGAGACTGCTGGAATGGAGACTGAGCTTGGTGGAGCAGGGGTAATAACTGGTTGAAACACAGGAGCAGGAGGAGAAGGGGGATGTGTATCATTGAGTGGCATGCTAGTTATTGGAGGTGTGCTGATGACGCCTGGTTCAGTTGTTGGAGGCACAATGCACCTGTACACACTTTCCCCAACTTGAAGCAAGTGCTGGAACCACCTATTACCATACACAAGCTAGACCACGTCCGTACCATTCTTGAACGCCTAACGATGCGCCCCCTAAGCTGTTAGTCCAGCCTGCAGCAGAAGAATCTGTTGATGCTGCTGGTCTCACAAATTCATGCTACTGGTCTCACAACCATCGCCACCCATAACGCACCCTGTTCGCAAATGCAACCGCATGGATCGGTAGTAAGGACACCACGGTTACAATCCTCTTCTGTCAGCCCGCAAGTTTGTCGCAAAGTCCGCATTTTCTGTCGCTGCCAAGCCTATGCTGGCATATGTTCATTGGTTGCCGAAACTGAGCATCTGAGTCTTAATATTCTGAAGCAACTCTCAGTCTGATTGATAACCAATACGTTCTGCGTTCGGCTGTTGAGGATCAACATGCGATGTGGACAACCAATTCCCACATCCCATCCCAACCCATGGAGGCTGCAGATTCCAAACCAACTGAATCGTCGCGCACAAGGAAATGCCAACACATGCCCCAAGGCAGACTTTGCACATCGTGTTCCTTGATCAACGCGTTGTTGCAACGTAACGAAGCTTCAGGGCATGCATCATGACCAGACTGTTGTTCAAAACCTACCCCCGGCAACACTAGACTCATAAGAAGTCCCCAAAGCCAACATGTCCTGATGTCGATGTAATTTTCGGTCTGTGTCCTCTACAGGTAATCAGACACCACCATGCCACTCCGACAAAGCACTTCTGTCTCTCCTTTACAACCGGCAGGGATCGTGAAGTCAGTAACAAGTGGATATAATAGGGCTATATACATATCCGCTAGCGTATCAGTTGTGGCAATGAACTCCAGCACAAACAGCCCACACCGACTAGTACTGCACGATCAGCAACAGTGGCACATATCTACCTGATGCAGAAGTATGTGAGACAACGATAGAGTATATCTCTAGAGTACTCCGTCATTGCCTCTTATATCCTCCTGGCTGCTGCTGCTGTTGTTGCTGGCGATGCGGTACCTGTTGGTGACCCTGTGATTGCCTGCAACATCGCGCTGCGTTCTCTGCTGCCTTTGTGTTTGCCTTCCTGGTTCCATGTGGCCTGGGGGTGTATGTGTACGTCCTTGTCCTTGTCCCACCCCTTCGAGGGTACTGAGGCCGAAGCCCTTCTTGGGTGTGACGTGGTTCCGGATTAGTTTTTTTTTGGTTCTGTAAATAAACAAGCTCCCCAAAAGAGCAGCTATTAGCTCGTGGTCAGTGCCCAGACGCTGAACAATACAGCAACATTGATGTACAGGAAGACTGACATACTGACTGTCAGTATCTGTCAGACGCGTCATTACTATCGCAGTTTGGCTAAGAGTGCTGGGAAAGACTTTCGTGATGGTGCTGTTGTGCCATTCGAGAGAAGTGTTGGTGGATATTCTGTGATGGTACATTTTAGCTATTTGGGTTCATGCCTATTCACTACCTTTCCGGTTTGTCAGGGAGGGGGAACAGCTGCCAGACTGTCTGGATGCCGGATACTGGCTTGAGTCAGTCCCTATACTCAAGTGTCATGGCTTGGTGCACCATGTGGGTAGAGAGGTTAGCTTGATTCCCTGGCGTTGCTTCGGTAGTGGAATGTCCCATGTCGTTTGCACGAGGTTGAGCTAAGTTGTCATGCGAGTATTTGCTGGTACATGAGCCATTCTATGGAGTTATGCCTGTAACTTTTCACAAGACAATTTTCCTTCTTTCTAAAACACGGGGTTGCAGCAGATACCTCCCCCCCTTCGAGAGAAGTGTTGGTGGATATTCTGTGTTGGTTGTTTTGGCTCTCTGGGTTCATGCCTATTCACTACCTTTCTGGTTTGTAACTTAGCAAGTTCCTCCCTCCTCCTCCCCCCAGTCGCTTTTGTGGGGGTTCCCCCCTCTGCCCCCCCCCTCCGCCCCACAGCCGCTCTTATGTGTTCTCCTGCTGATGTTGAACGCTCCTGGTTTGAACAGCCTTGTGGGGGCTGCCTCTGTTGATAGCACAGGGCTCCGCGGCGGTATGTGATTTTCAGGTTACAAATTACAAGTTCTCTGTAATATGTGAGGAGATTAAATTTAATCTACTACAGATACTTACAAACCGGAAAGGTAGTGAATAGGCAGGAACCCAAATAGCCAAAACTACTACAGATTAATTGATGGTTTATAATCAGATTAACGTCTAATTTAAACACATTAATCTGCTGTAATTGAAGCCAGGAAATGGTCTAATCTGTAATTTACACCCCTACTAGCGGGGGCCACATCTGTTGGCAGCGCGCTGTGGTATAACGCTCCTGATTCAGCCTTGCGGGGGCTCCAGGGGTATAGTTAAGGAACGGGGAAAGACTAATTATGTCAGCAAAATACTGTAAAGGATTATTTTTGGGGGCTGTTACATGTAACAACTGTTGGCTATTTGGGTTCATGCCTATTTACTACCTTTCCGATTTGTAAATACATGTGACAACTCATGATTTTCCGGGGTGAGCAAGACAGAAGCTGGTTAAATTCGCTTTGACAGTGGCTGACAAGTTGTCAATAACGATACCCCTGGTGCGCTGCCCCTGTTGGTGCGCTGGCGTGCCGTTAGGGGATAGAGGTTAAGGAACCTAAGTATGAACCGAAGTGCGCTGGCCCGCCATTGGGCTTTCTGTTCTGTGCTGTTGTTAGGTTATGTGCTAATACCAAAAACGCCCGACCCCAGCAACGATGGTCGTATTCTACCGCTAGGAGCGATGATGTCACTGCTATAGTGTCAGATTCGCCCAGAATCGTAACATTGTGTGTGGCAGTTGCTGGCTGTTCCCGTTTTCCCCGCCTCTGTGCCCTGCCCTCAGTGTGGCAGCTGTCAGAGAGGCAGAGAGGCAGAGACGAAGTGCGCTTTGTGGGCGGTGGTGCGCGCCTGCTTGCTAGTTGTTGTCTCTGCGTAGTTGCTCAGTTTCGGATGCTCCCCGGTGCCCTTTGTGCTTCAGTACCGCGCAACCATGATGTACTGCGCAACCATCGATGTAATTTCCCCTCCATGCACTCTGGAAACATCGTCCATCACCTGGCGCCCCCCCCCCCCACATGCCCCTGGCCACAGCATGTTGCGGGTCCCTCCCTCCCCCCCCCCCTCCCTCCTCCCCGCGCCCCCTCCTTCCTCCGGCACCTCGCTCTCCCTTGGCTACTGTTCCTCAAGCGCCGCCCCCTTGCCCCCCTCCTTCCTCCTGCGGCCCCCTCCCCGGCTCCTGGATCCATGCACGTGTCCCCTCTCGCCTCCTGTGGCCACCCCCCAGCCACCCGAGTATACTGCTGCTGCTGTGGTCTCTCCTGGTGGTGGTGCCTGGACAGCGCAACCCCTGGCGGCGCCACTATCCTCTTATACCCTCCTGAGCCTGCATGAGCCATTCTGTGGAGTTTTGCCTGTAACTTGACACAGCTTGTACCCTCCTGGTGGCGCAACGTTAACGTTAACGCCGGCAGCGCTGGTCCGCGGCCTTCAGCCATCAGTGCCTTGCATTCTTGTTTCACCGTTGTACTGTTGACGTGTGGCGCTTGTGTGTAGGGTTTGGCACTGTTTTTGGCGGGCTGCTTGTTTCGTTGTTGCATAGGTGTGTGGCTCATGACATTCAATGTTTGTAATAGTTCATGACATGTGTCTATACTCGTTGATAGGCGTTGCCTGGATGTTGGTTACGGTGCTTGTGTTGTTGACTAGTTTCGGATGCTCTTTTGTAGTGCACCTTTCGTGCTTCTGAGCCCCGCTCTTGTCGATGTACACACACTCTAGCTAGAATGCGAAACGCCCAGAAGCGCCCATTTCAGCGGTGCCCTCTCGCCCCCTGCATCCTCCCGCGTTTCCATCGCTCCCCTCAGCCATCAAGTTTTCGGTAGAATGGGTGAGCCTGCTGAACTTACTGGCCGCCTCCACCGGCGCGTTGGACAAGAGCACTTTTGTTGACCAGGTGTTGCGCAAGCTTACCACCGCCACCTGCCGGAGCAATCATGACATCGTGTACATGTACTCCACTGGCATACACATGCGCGCGTGGTAGGCAAGGCCCTCCTACCGGGCCTACCCGTTCCCTCGGCCGACGCCGCCTGCACTTGCAGCGCCTAAGCAGCCCCCCCCCCCCCATTCCCACTACGCTGCTCCACCGCACCATCCCGACCACGCCCCCGTTTGCACCACCCTCGCCACCTCCGCCTCTCCCCTCGGCCCCGCCCCCCGGCCACCAGCTTCTCCATCTCCCCCGCCTCTACTGGCCCCCGCTGATGGCCCCCTCGAGTCGCATGGCCCCCGCCTCTCGCCCTCTCGGGTGGATATCGGCGTCACACCCTCCCTCCCGTGACAGCCTCGGCACCCCCTGAGCACCTGCCTTATGCCGGTGCCAGCGCCCCCTGCTTCCGGCGGCCGCTCACCACTGAGTTCTGTTGGCAAGCCTGCCGGGGGCGCCACGCACGCGTCAGGGTGTCGGTGGCCCGCCCTTACAGGCTGGGTCTGGCGCCCTGATCCTGTCCTGTGTCCAGGGAGATTTCGATTGATTCATTCCGTGCCAGGTGCTCCGTTAGGATCTGCCTCGCGTCACTCTTCCTGCTCTGTGTTTAGTGGTTACATGCTTATGTTCTTGGAGATGCTCCTAGACCTGTGCGCTTTGCGTGCTACCCTGCCGCGCCACTATCGATGTAACTCTCACGCTCTAGCAACACCACATTTCACCCCTTGTGGCAGAAAAATAAAGTGTAGAAGCATACAGGGACAACTCCCAAACAACAACATCGAAACACTCGACCATAGATCCATGAATGCACCAACAACATTAAGAAGACATTAGAACCACAGGATATCCTATAGAATGTTTGCCGGCCGTACGTTCCCAGTGTTGTACCCACACGCAAGCGCAATCATGTCGTGCACAATGGGAGCCAGCCTCTTCGCAGCGTTGAGAGCGAAAGCCAGCCTGTGAGAGTCAAACGGGTGCACTTGCACGACTACTTTGTCCTCTGGTAGAGCTTGCGCCTGCTTGAGGTCATGGTGCCAGGTGCCCGTGTGCACCTGCACCCTGTCACACACATTGGCTGAAAAAAGATAAGATAAGAGAAGGGATAAGAGCAGCTGCAATTGGCTGCACAGTGTTGATCTGCACTGTGCACCAGTTTCAGTGAGTTGTACATGGAAACTGCCTTTGTATGAAAAAATTTACACGGAAACTGCCTTGTATGAAGTTTGTTAGTTGCTTTTGGCTATTTGGGTTCATGCCTATTTACTACCTTTCCGGTTTGTAAGGTTTGCCTTGTATGAAAAAAACAGCTGCCTTATATGAGTGAGTGCTTATAAGGCCTTGTATGAGTGAGTTATATAAGGCCTACATGGGCTGCCAGGCATCAACTCCTTATCCAGAAGGCAGCACCAGATAACACCCCATGCTACAGATGGCGCTGCTGCCGTATTCTGTGAGCGATTCAGAGCAATGACAGCACAAATGTACATGCAGCTGTTTTCCCGACACTGACTATGGTGAACTCACAAGATTGGAGCGTGGAACGTCTGTCTGGGAGAGGAACAGTTTCACACCTGGATCACTGCGGAGGAGCTGCTCACACTCTGCACTACTGTTTCAGTGCATTGCTGGAACCAACTGTCGTCTTTTCCGGGTCTGATGGAAGCTGTGTGCAGGTCAACTTGCGGGCAGAATGCAACCACCTGCATCACTGGAAATTGAGCACAAGGTACTAGGGTAACAGGATACGTTACGATACGTAATTACGGGAGGCTCAATAAGGGCGTAATTGCGGTGCTTGCAAGAAGCCGTTACGTTTGATAAAATGATGTTCCTCCATTCATTCACAGGTCTTGGGACTGACCTTAAACTTAGCCGCGGGCACGTGAGCGTTAAAGTGCTTTTACCACAAGGTCCCGGGTTCACACCCCGGTCCGGCCAGAGCCACCTCTCGTCTTTTTTTCGAGCTTCTGAGCTGGGTGCGTAAAGGGTCTCTGGTGGTTTGCCCTTTAACGAATTGCATGACTTCTGCCACTGTGGCGCTGAGGCCGAAGGTCAAACCGAGTATGGTGTAGTCCCCGAATAATTTACTTCTTCATTCATTCCCCCTTTTTGCACCATAGTAAAACGACCATAGTAAGACGACGTAGCAGCAGAGGACGCTGATGTGTGCGGGGATGACCTTGGCACACGAAGAGCAGAGGACAGCAAAGAGAAGGCGCAGGAAGGCGCAGGTAAGTGGTGGATGCACGGTGAACGGCCCGCCGCAGGTGCGAAAATTGTTTTACCGCTGTAATTACGCTCGTAATTACGGTTTTTGTTGTTACGTACTAAAATTACGCATTATTAAAAAAAAAAACGTCATAAGCTGTCACCCTACACGGTACAGACACGCCAGTGAATATGCTTCAGCAAGTGAACGCCACAGGATGCAGAACAGGGAACACTGAAGTTCGAAAACGTCAGCTGTCGCCAAGCGAAAGGCTGCCTTTGTTGTTGATGTGTCTAAAATCGGAGTCAGAACTGATCACAATGCTGTGAACATGTGATACGGAAACCATGGCTGGACATGCCACTTTGAAGATGGCCTTGGTGATGCTGGGAGACCCCATGGCAGCACTACAGCATGTCATTGCGTCTGAAATGTACAGGAAGGTCGGAACACGAAGCATACCTGGGATGCCAGGTCTGAAAACATGAGGGCTCCAGTCGCTCCCATGGAGTCGCCCAGCATCACAACGCTTTCATAACCTTGAACAGCTTGCTGAATTTCCGAATGCCAGCGTTGGAACTCTTCCTTGTTTCCTCCTCCATACCAGCTTCTTCTTGTATCTACCACATACAACACGTCAAAGGACCTGAAACACAGCCTTGAATCGTGAATTAAGCTGCAGACAAAACACTGACTGAATACTTTGCTGTGGTGACGAGGTTCTGTGCTTTCGCTTTGCTGGGTTTCTGCATGTTGGCTAGCAGCCCTAAAGGCAAGAACAGGGTAAGAACCCATATCCTTGCAGAAAAGAACTTGCTTGCAATTGAGTACAGCTGCACAATATCTGTAGCAACAGCCATCGCAGTTCAGGAATACTCAGCACAGGAAAATTGATCGAGGAGATCTCGAGCTGCACCTGTCCTGGGGACTCTCTGGCGCACTGGCGATGCGGCTCAGCAAAGCTGCCCAGTTGGGCTCTCCAGGGGCACTTCCGAAGGCAACAACCACACATTTAGAGCCTCCTGTGTTCTGATCGGTGCCATTTTGATCGACAGCTATGCATGGACGCCCAGGAACCAGCTTGAAATAACCAGGTCCGCTTTGGCACCCGCTGCTTAGCTTGAGGCTGAGAAGCTCAGTATCGCAACCAGCAGTTGATAACTGTTCGCTTGTGATCCCAAGGTTACGTAGGCTTGGGCTGGATGCCACTGCGGTGAGGAGTTCAGCAGTGTTCTGCATGTGTACTGTGTGTCAGACGTCAGTTTAGAACTAAGATGATAGTGATCCAGCAATCAGCATAGTGATCCAGGAACGCATGCTCTCTGCTCAGAGCCTTGGCGTAGGAACTGCACAACTACACAGAACTATGCTGCAGGTACCAATCTACCAAACATTTCCCAGGTTCTTCATTGAAGAGAACACTGAAACGTGTGTGTTGTGAGAGCTACAATGCCCGCATATCTGTGCCAAGGTGCATCAATTCGGCAGATGGCACCCCTCTTAACAGTAACAACCGTGTGAAGGGCAAGAGGCGCACTTGCAGAGGATTTCCCTCAAGCCAGAGAGACGACAGCGCCGGCAGGTCTGCAATGCTGCAGCTGATGTCCGAGATACGGTTGCCATACAGCAGCAGACTCTGCAAACGTGTCATGCCAGACCAGTCACCAGGCAGCTCTTGCAACTGATTGTCTGCTGCATTGATCTCTACGCACGCAGAGTTCTCCACAAGGTCTTCTGGAAGGCACTTGAGCTCGTTCCCCATGACATGCAGAGTCTACAGCAGTGAACAAGATCGAAACTCTGGATCGAAGTTGCGTAATGATCTTGCAAGACAATGGCTCTGATGAGGCACATGAAAATAAGGGAGAGCTGTGATCAATGGAAGTAAAGGGAGCGCACATGCAGAGATGGCAGCTGTCCTAAGCCACAAGGGAGCTGCTTCAAGCTGTTACCATGTGCGAGAAGCTTCTCCAGGCATGTCATCGATGAAATCGATTCTGGCAGGGATGTAAGAGCATTGCCAGCAAGATTGAGCTCAGTGAGCTCTTTCAAGTGCAGCAAACTTTCTGGCACATCACTAAGGGCATTGCCTGCTAGCGACATGGTCCTGAGACTGCACAACTTCCCAAGATCTGCTGGTACAGATTCCAACACATTGCCATGAACCCAGAGCCCCTGAAGGTTGGTAAGGGCACATATACTGTCAGGTAGTTCGCCCAGGCGATTGCCTGCAATGTTTAGTTTCTGTAAACACTGCAGCTGACCAAAGATATCTGGCAATTCCCGGATGCTGTTTCCTGCCAGAGACAGCTCTTCAAGACCCGTCAACTCTGTCAATCCATCTGGAATGGTTTCAAGCGAGCTCTCTGACAGGTCTAGCTTGCCAGAGTTCTTAGCCAACATCAGCTTAACTCGCAACTGGCTGTCTGATAACTCACAGAATGAGGTGATGGCTCTCCTATTAGCTGCAGGAGCCTGCTGAGTACTGATGCCATGCACCTGGTACTGTGCTGCTATGCTAGGCTTGCATGATCCAAACACAAACATTGTGAGGTTGAAGACAACGTCTGCGTATTGCTGCCACTGGTACACTTAAGCAGGCATAAGCACTCTGCGATACTGCCTGCACGAAAACTTAAGCTTCGGTTAAATGTACCAGATACTCTTGTTTGGTTACACTCTGCAGAGGTGTCTCACTGTTGGCTGTGTTGTAGTTCAGTAAGTGAATTGCAGGACAGATGCGCTGCAAACACATCGGCGGGTTCCTGAAGATTTCCTGCTTCACTGCTTGACTTGCACTGTAGTACTTGACTTGCACTGTGAGTAACGTACATCATGCTCAAACTCAACATGACATGGTTGGTCATGGTTGGTGCAAAGAGGACGCTATGTATGCCAACATCGACCACTATACGCAGCGCAGTAACGACAAAACGGCACTAGAAGCATCTGAGCTGTCAATTTGAAGGTTTACCAACAAGTTGAAGCCATACCGTGCACTGTCCGTTTCCAGCAGTAGCACAATCTTTGAAAGCACCCCTCGCCGTCACTTGATGCGCAAACCAGCCTTACGGGACATCTGGACAAACTTCTTCAACTTCTCTGCGCTTGAGGCGGAAGCCGATGCTGAAGGGGGTAGCCGGGGAGGTTGCCCCTGGTGTGCTTCTGAACCTGACGAGTTCCCTTCTGTGCTTCGCCAGGCCCGAAAGGCCTCGTACGCACCAGCACAAAACAATGAGGCCGCACCAACAATCAAGAACTGTCTCAGCATGCCAGTATCCGGCAGGAGAAGAACAACGCGTTTATGTGATGTGTTCGTTGGCAGTCGCCAAAATAGCCGAACTCACCTGCGTGGTTCGGAGACTTGCTACTGAACCAGCCCATCTGTTCTCTGACATCTGCATCATATTGACACATTGTATGGGACAAGCACTGTGCGTGCGCGAGCATTGGAACCGTGTTTCTAATCTATATTGTCAGAACGCTCCAAAAAGGAAACACATCTTCCCAGCGTAGACCCTGGAAGACATATCTTGCCTGGTGTATGCTGGAATTTGATGTTTTTTACATCGATACTGGCGCAGCGAAGGGGCTCAAGAAGTGCACAAGCATCAACGGAACATATTTACAACCTTGGGAGCAACCACAAAGGAAAAGGACCTGCTCAAGAAGGGCTACACGCAGAACCAACGCATCAGGAACCATCACAACAGGAAGCATCGAACCCCAAAAGGAGGCACCACGCGGAGCCCCTATGCACACGCAACACACGTAGTCTCGGAGGGACATAGAATAGATGTGAGCCACCGAGCCGGCGAGGCCCACTGAAAGCGGACCCGCCGGCTCAGAAAATCAGAGACCGTGGCGAGAAACCGTGACAGGAGGACGATCCAAGCATCAGCAGGCCAGGGGGGGGGGGTGGGGGTAGAGGGGTTGGTAGTTGAGGCCGGCGGCAGGAGGGAAAGGAGGCTGCGACACAGATCCAGGATGGGAGCGGGGAGGAGGTGCCGATGTGGAGGAGGGAGGGGGGAACAGGGGAAAGGGGAGGGTGTCTTGATCGGGAGGAGCAGTTCTGGCAGGTTATCCTTTCAGTTAGCGAGCTGATTGCTTCACAGATGGTGCTCCTTGTGAAACTATGGGTTACACAGTCTTCCTTTTACCGATACACTTCCCCAGGTGGGTCTACTTTGCGCTCAGCATAACGCATCAATGAACCAAACACGAGAAGGGCAATGGGAGGGAGACTCTTCAGCCGGCTTGAGTCAGTCCCTATACTCAGGTGTCATGGCTTGGTGCACCATGTGGGTAGAGAGGCTTGCTTGATTCCCTGTCGTTGCTTCGGTAGTGGCATTTCCTGTGTGCGAGGTCGAGCAAAGTTGGCATGCGATGATTTGCTGGTACATGAGCCATTCTATGGAGTTATGCCTGTAGCTTTATACACTCCTCAGCCTTACATGCTGTGGAAGGGTGCATACTGCGGCAGGGTTATGGGCCGAACAGGGGGGGTGGGTGCAAAATTGGATGGGGCTGGAAGCAACAATATACAGGGCTTCGGTCATACCGCACCCTAAGGGGTGGGACAAGGACTGGCGGCCACGAGCCACACTTGGTCATTGCGGCAAACACGAAAGGTACAGAGAAAGCCAGGTTCAAAACAATATTCTGCTCATCCCTCAAGGAGGTCACGCTGCGGAGGGGAACCAGACGGAGTTTCCATCCAGAGCTCTGGCAAGAGGTCGTTTGGGCGAGGACAGTCCAACGGGGAAGCCTCCCAACTACAGAAACGTGATGCACATACCGCCGAACATCGACTATCAGGGCTCTTTCCCATTCACTGCCTCTCCATCATTCTTCTCTCGAGTTATGCCTGTAACTTTACACACTTTACACACATTTACAGTAAATGAGTTACTGCCTTTCCAAAATCATTATATTCCAATGTGCCATGAAACCTGAACCTTTGACTCCGCGGTCGGACACACTGCCGATGCAGGTGATAGAGATTTGTCTAAGGGGAGTACAATCTGATCATCAGTCTTGGTTGGACGTCGGATGCGTGACTGATAAATTTTATGAATGCGCTCAGATGTGCCATCTCATTTCCCGAGAGCCGCATTAATGTGTCAGACGGAATGAAACGCCACTTCTGAAGTACTGAACGGCATTGGGACACACAGCATCGTGCTGGTCACACCTCTCGAAGCAGCACACCCTGTTGAGTGCTAATTAGCTGGCCAGGTACCGGTGCGTGCTCCGAGCCACGTAGCACGAGAAAACTTGCTTCATGAACCGACAACTTGTTTTTGTTTTAGTAATCATGTGGTTATAACGGGACATGTACACGAGGACATAGATAACCATTATGCGTGATTGGTGCAGGTTAACAGGGGAAGATGAGGATCCTGCAGATGTTTAGCGCCCACATCGCATGATGGATAACATAGGCACCTGTTTTGGCTTCTGTTTGGTGCACTTCAGCTGCTGGAGCATGCCCAGATTACACAACACGCAAACTTGACTTCAGCTCCAATCATGGAATCCGCAGAGTATGCAGTTTGATCATATGTAAGCTATTGCATATCCCAGGCCTAATTTCTGCACTTTTTGAAGCCGTGCTAACCAGCCTTCTGTGGATCGTAAGACAACTGCCTGTGACTCTGACATTTACTTGCAGGCCGTCTCGAGTCAGCTTCCACGAGTGTGTGGATAGCGACTTGTCTGGGGCATCTCAGGAGTCTAGTCACAGCTGCGCAGGTGATGACCAGCGGATGAGCCAGTTGTTGCAGAGCCAACTTGAGTCAATCATTCAGCCTGTCCCTGACAAGGAAGAACACAACGATCAATCTGCTTCTTTGCCGTGGTATCAAGCATTTGCAGTCCGGGTGGTTACTCACCGAGACTTCGAATTTGTGATGATCTGCATAACCATCTTAAACTGTGTGGGACTGGCCCTCTATAGCCCACTGAAGCCTGCGAGCCATCCTTGCAACGTGTGGATGGATACCATAGGTGTGAGATAGGCTGCCAAGGGATGTGAACCCTGCGATTGCCTTGTTAATTACATTTCTTTCATACGCACACTACCCACCAATGCTCCAGTGCATTCGTGTTGAAACCCTGATGATTGATTGATGCACATCTTGTCTGGGGGGGGGGGGGCTAGTATGAGAGATGTGACTGTCGCCCATGACTCGCCATGCCTGCACAGCTTGCTGGTGCTTTGCAGATCAAGCAGCCAATGTATGCTTCACAATCGAAGCAATTTTTTGCATCATGGCAAAGGGATCATTTGTTCAGTATTTCAGCAGCCTATGGAATGCGTTTGACTTCTTCGTGGTCGCCCTGGGTTACCTGTCGTACGTGAACCTGGGTCATCAAGCGTCCGGAGTGCGTGCATTGAGAGGATTCAGAGGCCTCAAGCCACTACGAGGCATGACAGTGTTCAGGCCGCTCCGGTGTTTCCTCCCCGCTTGAAAGCCTGTTGCTGCTGCCTTTCACCAAGTTTCAACGCTGTCAGATTCAACGGATTGTGTGTTTGCAAGCTTCACTTGACACGCCAAGTTTGCTGCAGGATAGTGGTGGACTGCTTCCTGCAGGTTGGTTCCTGCTGGCGTGTATGTGGACTGTCGTGTCTGCTGTGTGGGCAGTACAATGCTTCTCTGTCTGCATGTATGTACTGAAGATTATTTTCAGGTTGACTGTGTGGTATTTTTGCCCATGTTTGCCTTGTCAGCTTGTTGCAGCGAAAGCAAAGCGTTCTTGACGAGGTTGCTATCCACAAAGGCAGTAGAGATCTCCCAACTGAGCATTCAGTACATGGTATATTTGTGGGTGCAGGCTGTACCCCTTGT
The DNA here is from genome assembly GCA_032359135.1 of Ulvella scutata. Lineage (NCBI taxonomy): Eukaryota > Viridiplantae > Chlorophyta > Ulvophyceae > Ulvales > Ulvellaceae > Ulvella > Ulvella scutata. The sequence continues at coordinate 13,219 of JAUMHD010029197.1, read as the reverse complement.
TGCGTCCACTATTGGCCTTTTGATGGGTTTTATCTTCATCGCTGCGCTGATTGGGATGCAACTGTACGCAGACGCATTCCATTTTGCATGCACCGATGATGCTACCGGTCTAATTGAGCCATGGAGTTCAGAGGAGCAGGGTGTGAGCTGGTGGTGTGGGGGAAGCCGTTCGTGTCCACAACCTTTCACATGCACAGAATTGACAGCAAGCAGTAGTCTTGCAGAAAACGTTGCAGGGTTTGACAATGCTGGGGCTGCAATGTTGACAGCTTTCCAGGTGTGAATTGATTCCCATGATCCCATGAATCGGTCATTTCTGTGGGTACTACGTGTGCCTTAATTCTGCACATCAGCTTCTGTGGGCTTCTATTTATACGATCTTTCCTATTAAAGCAGCTCAACGACATCTATTTCTTAGTAGCTGAGGTGATGTGTAGTGCAGTACTGAGGTATCAGTGTGACCGTTTTCAACTCATGTCTCCAATATGGCAAAGCTAGTTTCAGTAACACCCTGATTTTCCTTTTATTCTCAGTGGCTGTTTCTTTTGGGTTCTGCGAGTTCTGCACCCTCCAATTGTTGCGCCCTCCAACTGTGCTAAATTGTGGCCAATTTCACACAGCTGTGCTGTATTCAGGTGAGCACAGTCACTGGATGGAGCAGAATTTTCTACAGATCGACTGACAGCACAAACGTGTACAGCCTCGTCTACTTCCTTGGCATCGTGATTCTTGTTGAGTACATCTTGCATAATTTCTTCTTGGCAGGTGAAGTCCTCCACGCACCATCATGCTGCTAATTGCTCAACGTGCAAGGTCTACATCATCTTGCAGCTGTCTTGGGTGTTGTTGCCATGTTCGAGTGGTATACTCCATAGATCTGCCTGGCCTGCGATGTGATGTATGGCATGTGCTATTACATCAGCGGTACCTGACGTACAGGGCTGAAGCTGAAGTTTGCTTCTGCATCGAGAGCAGCCTTTGAGAATGTCAGTGTCCTCAAGAATCATCAGGTGGCGATCCAGTCTGCTCAGCTGCATGACTGTCATGCCCAGCAACGCATTCAGCAAGTTATCAGATTCCTTCATGGAATTGGAGTGCTTTTGTCGCCAGGAACATTAAGGAAACATGCAGGAGAGCTGAATGGAATTGCTGCTCCGTTTTTGTGCAAGCAAGCTGGCGAAAAGGGTTCAGGCGAGGAAGCAGAGTACAAGCGATATTGCAGATGCTGCCACGCAGAAGTGTATGCTCGTAAGGAAGGTACAAAAACATGTGAGGCGCTTAGTGGAACATCCGTGGTTCTCCAGAGTGTCGATTGGGATCATACTGGTCAACACTATTGCTTTGGTACGTCCTGGCACCCTAACCAGCTGCTATCCTTGTGTCAGAGCTGACGCAGAGAACAATATGCTACGGTCATTTCGTGCTGAACATGTAGAGGAGTTTTTATTGAAACTGTTAGTGTATGATTTTCCGTGCCTTCTGCAGGTGCACGAAACTATGCAGACAGCAAGTCCGGGACACTGTCTTGCATGCATAATTGTTACCAGATCCCAAGTCACAACCTGAAAGTTGAAACTGATGGTTTCAGAGCTTTCCAATAATCATGAAGTACCTAGAGTCACGTTTTGGGCCTGTGTCACTTTTCCTCTCTTCCTTATTTGTAATATGTAAGATTATTCGGAATAATTTACTCCCCCCCTTTTCGCCGTTTCCACGGTGCTCCCTTACCCCACACATGCTAATTACGAGCTTCAGCAGTGGGCACCATCCTAAAGTAGTTCGGCTTGGCAATGTGTGCTCCGGGTCCCTGAATTTCCGGCAATCGTGGTGGTCAGCTTGGTAGCTGGCACGATACTGTGAACCTCTGTACAGGCACAAATCCCGCTTCAGCTGTTGCTGTTGCGGATACACCAAGACATGTATGTAGTAGTGGGTTGTGTTGTGGTCGAGCGTGTTGGACTCCTCTGCTGAGCACAGTAGGCACTTTTTGGCGCCAGAATAACGCTTTGTACTGTGAATGGAGGCCATTCCACGCGGCCGCCTAGGAAATGGATCATATCATCTTACAGATGGACAAGATCTATGTCACGAACTGTGATTGTCGACGACATGCTGGTGTTGTGTCAATGTGCAGGTCCGGGGCAGCTAGGTTGCAGTTTCATGTGTACAGTACGGTACAAGGGATCGAAATCCATTGTGAACTGCGTCTAGTTGTTCAAAGGCTGCATGGGTTGGCATATTGGCGCTTCTGGCATGGCATGCGATGACGAGCACATAGCTAGCTCTTGGAAGCACATAGTGTGTACAGTCAAACGAGCGAAGAAGAGCAGAAGTACTAAGATGCCGAGTCTCGCAAAGCCTTGTTCCAGTACTGCTTTTTTGGAGTTTAATAGTTACTGCAGCATATCGCACAATGCGTCCTTTGCAATGCAGCAAAGTAATCTGGAAGCATGCAGACCATGACTCTGTATGTCTTGTTCTCGAATTTAGGTTGTGGCTGACTGGTGCAGGCGATGGAGTATGATGGAATGGACAGTGCCGCGGAACAGAATCTGGAAAGGTTGCATAGAAGCCTCACTGGGGTGTTTGTTGGCGAGTTAGTTCTTAATGCAAGCCCCTCCGCACCTTTTGCAGCTTGTTATCCTTGTCTGCACACTCTGAAGGCTTGATTGTGTTCTGCAGATGATTGGTCTTGGAATGGAGGAGTTCTTTGCGGAAAGATTCAACAGCTTTGACTTGTTCGTGGCGATTTTCGTACTTGTTGAACTGCTTGTGGTGGCCAGGATAAGTGGTGGCACTGCCCTCACATCACTACGCTCTCTTCGAATATTTCGGGTCTTGAGAGCCTTCAGAGTGTTGAGAGTCCTGCGAATGTTTCGGTATGTTCCTACACATTCGCAGTTCTACTCTTGAGCCAGGTTGGATACACTGATCATACTGTCATTGCAACATCTGTCAACGAGGAAATTGTCACGATCTATATCGTAATTTTGAAAGGTTTAGTAGCTTATGCTGTACTGCCATTTGGCTTGTCGCCCGCCCATTACCTTGGCTTGGCACTCGTCAACTCACAGTCATGATCATACAGTTATCTGGATATTCTGAGGGCACTTGGCGACGTGCTAATAGAGAGCATGGACTCCTTCCTGGCTGTTTTCTTTCTCTGCGCCCTCTTCGTCATGGTGTTCACGATTCTAGGTGTGACCACTTTAGCACACGCGTGTGCAACGTATGGCTTCAAGAAACAAATATAACTGATTACACATCAGTTTTTTTGTGTTATCATCAGTGCCTTGTGCTTCCACTACGTACACCTGCTTGAGTGTGCAATATTACCCCTCTTTAACGTCAGTCGCTTCACTGTTGCGCCTTTCACTGTTGCAGTGATATCCCTTGCCACTTGCAGGCACTGCAAATGCCAATTACCATAACAGTACCATGTCGTCTTTGCAGGCTTGCACATCTTTGGAGACGTTGCTCTAGACATCAAGACACCAAATTTCCATGGATTCTTCAATTCGTTCCTCTGTGTCTTTCAGGTGTTCATTTTGCTGTGTGTCGCGGCATTGTGGCACCATGCTTGCAAACATCCAGAATTGACATTGAGGGCATGATCTGACAGTTTTGCTGTGTCTGAAGGGCCCGTGCAGTGCACAGAATCTCTCAGCAGTTTATTTCTTACAGATATATGCTAACAAGGCAATGAATGGTCAAGAATACTCTCAGTTGCATACAGTACTGATGTGATTCGCACACTCATAAGTGGCGTTATATGCAGGTACTGACGTTGGAGCACTGGGATAAAATTATGTACAGCGCAATGAGAAGCGGTGGCAATGCTGCGTTTCTCTTCGTTGTTGTCTGGGTTCTCGTAGGCAAGTTCACACTTCTCTCGCTGTTCCTGGCAGTCATCATGGAGGCATTCGAAGTGGCGCACGAGAAGATGCTGTACAACAAGACAGCCACAAGGGCTGCAGCATTGCTTGGCGTTGGCGAAGGTGCAAAAGTTGGCGAAATAACTGGATACGTGCTGCTTTGAATCTTTGAATCTCTCATTTCTTGCATCCCCTTTCTTTCAGCAACACATGGGTACTTCTGAAGCAATGTTCATCTGATGGCAGCTTACTTGCATGCTACCGCTGCAGGGTTGACTGGTGAGATGCAGATGCTGTTGGAGGACGGCATACAGCACAACCGCAGCAACTGTCCCGACTCTCGACATTTAGTGACGTCATCAGGGAAACTGGTTCTTCCCCGTTCACAGAACATATCAACGTGTCACAGGAACTTGGTTGAGTACTCAATGGCGGTGTGACCCTGTGCCTCTGCAGTTCTGTCAGTGTCTTCATGTCAACAACTTCATCTAGGCAGATGCTCGTCTCCAACCTCTTACTATAGCGTTGGCCCAGAATATGTTCTCTGTGGTTTACGTACATGTTCTGTCCATATCCTGTCTAGGATACCGGCAACATCCAGCAGGGTGTTGCAGTTAGATGGCTACAATCTCACTGCCCAACAGAGGAAGGAGCTGTGGGAACGTTTCAGAGCTTCCGACCTCTCTTGTTCCAGCTCGAAGATCTTTCCTGTCTTGTCTGATCCTGCTACAAACAAAGCAAATCAGCACAGCGATCCAGATTCAAAGAGCTTCGCTGGTGTCCGTGCCTTGCCTGATCCTGCTGCAGAAACAGTGGGCCAGGACAGAGACCAGAATTCAGTCAGCTTTGGTGGCGTGACAGAGGTCACATGTCCACATCAAGATCACTACAATCTGTCTGGCGTGAGCAGGCCTGTTGCAGAGGCTCTGAATCACAGAGACAGCTGCAGTGGAGAGGTGGTACCTGGTTTGCTGCCAGATAAGAGTTCGTCCAGTGATTCTGAGGATGACTTGGCCCCTGTGGTCACGTCTTCAGAACCATCTGAAACTCTGGTCAACACAGGGATAGTACAATGCTTCAATGAATCATCTGCACCAAATCCAGCTGAGCCTCCCATCTCAGTCTCTCAGAGCAGCAATCAGGGTGTCAGAGCTGCCTGTTGTTCAACAAGCATGGCCAGGTCAAAGAAGGCAGAAACCAGACACAAACGCAGGCTGGAAACATTGGCAACTGGGGCCTCATCAGGCAAAGATGCGCGTTCCTCGCAAGCTGTTACTATGACGCGCGAATCAATTCCAAAAGATGCTGCCATGGCTGATGCTCTCAAGTTCAACCCACTGTTTTCCGTGATGAGGTCTGCTGAGAATCAACTTCAACGAAAGGACGGTGTTGCGCAGCAGGTGTGGCTTATAGTAGCTGTTTGGTGATCTTGGTTCGAAACTAGTGCAGGATCTGTGATGCCAACAGCAACTCAGAAAAATGCTACATAGTAGCTACCACCAGTGTCAGCTCGCCACAGCACTTTGTGGACTTTGTGGGCACCCAGTCTTGTCTGAAAGGCACTCAGTACACTTGATCCCAGCATGCATCGTGTGGTGCTGGACATAGGACATCAGAAACAATCAGAAGCTGTGCAGGACATTGGACATCAGAAACGATCGGATGCTGGCAATCCAGGTGACGACTGCTCTTCACCGTCTGAAACCTTGGTAACTGCATGGCATGGATCTTGTGAAGACTGCAGACTTTGTGAACTTTCCTGTTTTATGCACGATGTCACACCAAAGTCAGAAAAACTGCAGGCCGTGACAAGAGTGGCGAAAAGGGCATTCTGATCTCCCGGTTCTGCACTCTGGAAGCTAGCGAGGATGCAGCTGCTACGCTTCAGGAGGAAGCCGAGGAGGAGGTGCCACTGTACTCCCTTGGAATGTCCACAGACAACCTCTTCAGGGCGGCATGTGTCAAGATCGCTGGGAACAGCATCTTTGTCAACTTCACGACACTTTGCATATTCACATCTTGCGTGTTCATGATTCTGGAACGTTCAGCTCTGGATAAGGGGTCAGCTGTACTGAGGACTCTTGAATTGGGCTATATGGTACAGACTGTAATTTTTGCGCTTGAATGTGGGATCAAGATCGTCGCGTACTCTCCTATGAACTACTGGAAGAAACACAGCAACAAAATTGATGCATTCATCGTGCTCATCAGCTTCCTGTTGTGGGTTTTGGAGGACTCAACAGTTGGAGCGCTGAAGTCTTTACGAGTTTTGAGGGCACTGAAGGCTGTGCGCATTGCCACGTGGTCAGATGCAACGAGGCACCAGGTCTCATTAATTGTTAGTAGCCTCTTCGCAATGGTAAGCTGTTCCTTGTCCCCTGCACACACACATGGAGATCATATGTGTTTTCTTGCAGCAGGGCGCGACTGGTTTCTATTCGACTGGACATCAGATTTCCGTGCACAATCTTATGTCCCCATGCAACATCACTCTTCCTGCTCTGGCGGTATGAGGTGTTTTGTCATTTGAGTGAAGTGGTGGTTTGCTTTGCATGTAGTTTCTGGTTATCTGGGCTCTTCTCCATCAACGCCTGTGCAGCGTGTAAATACAGTTAGTGTGTGAGGTGCTTCAACTGTCTGTCTTGGCCACTTCTTCCCCCCTGCAGGCTAATGTCGCTCTACTGCTGATGCTCATGATTGGGACTTTTGCGGTTCTGGGCCTCCAGTTATTCTCTGGCCTATTCTACAGTTGCAACGACACCACTGTGATGGGAGTGGACGAATGCACTGGGGTATACATGAACTCGCTGGGGGAGGAGATACCGAGAGTGTGGGATCGACCTTTCTACAACTTTGACTCCTTCGGAAACAGCATCATGGCGCTGTTTGTCACCTGCACTCTTGATGGTTATGAGCCCATCATGCAGAACGCAATTGCCGCTCCTCCAGTCAGGGGCATGCAGCCTGTTCCCGGTTCACAAAGATCCGCTGCTGCTTTTTTCGTGATCTTCATTGTTATCACTGTCTTTGTTCTGCTGAATATTTTCGTTGGTGCGTTCTGGCAAACTGCTGTATTGCGGAGGATATCCACTGACCTTTTCGATGATGCCATCTCTATGGCCCCATGCTGTCCATGCACAGGAATAGCTGTTTTCAAAGGTGTTTGCTACCAGGGGTATCGTTATTGACAACTTGTCAGCCGGTGTCAGCAAAATTAATTAACTTCTATCGTGCTATAGTGCCCACCCGGGAAAATCATGAACTGTTGCATGCAATACCCCCCAAAAGAATACTTTACAGCATTTGGCTGACAAATTAGTGTTTCCCCATTCCTTAACTACCGTAGTATTGCCAATGGATCAGCGGTCCCGTCCCTTTTGGCCCAAAACCCGCCGGCCAGTCCCGTCCCTTTTGGAACTCAGCTCCAGCCGAATGCAAATCACTAAACTTAGTTCTGTCCCGAACGACCCGATATCGCCGGATCAGTGAACTATTGTTTGTGAATGTCCCGTCCCCTTGGAGCACAGACAACGACTACTTTCGAAGCTTGTTACCGTCAAAGCTGGTTGCAGTCAGGCAGGCTCGTAACAATCTACAGTCGTCTCTCCTAGACACACCATCACATCATCCTGATAATCCCAACCTTCGTTCATGGCCAGTTATTGACTGTCATTCTCGGGCACATGCAAAGCACTAGACTCATCTATTAGCATGGCTCTTTTCCTGAAATCTGCATCCTCCCAACACTTGGTATGCCCCACACGACACAGGCTGCTAGGCATGTTCACATTCTCTAAGCTGGCGCAGGCACCAGCGACTATCTACAACAAGAACATTCTCGTGTCTAGTTCTGTCACCAGAGGGGTCTGTGTGCAGCTGGGGCTGCAGGCTGCCGCCCTCACGTTCACTGGACCCAGAGAAAGACATTGTGCAACCTCTGAAGGACTGGCCGCAGGGTCGAACATTGTTTTAGCCTGTGTCCGTCCCCAGAGATGCAAAACCGCCGGCCGAATGTTTTTCAGTAAGTCACAGTCCCCTGTGTGAAAATGTTTCGCTGGGCCAAAAGAAACATTGTTTTCACAAAGCGTGTCCCGATTGGTCGAAAAGTCCGCTGATCCATTGGCAATACTACGGTATACCCTAATTTGGTACTGTATTGCAGCTTGACAGTGCGCATGATTCTGTAAGGACTCTATTAAACTAGAGCACTGCCGAGAATCCCGTGTGGTCGGGGCATGTGTCCAGAACACACTGCAGACATACGTGTAGTCAAAAGAAGCCAAACATTGTGCCATTTATTCACCACCTCGTGCTGCAGGGGTGATATTCTTCCAGTTCCACAAGCTGGCAATAGAAGAAACTGGAGCGGCAGGCATGGACATTGCCCAGAAGGAGTGGCTGGCCATTGTGCCGTACCTTCTGTCCCTCCAGTGCAGTCATGTCCCACCCAAGCCAAAGCATCCACTGCGGAGATTCTGCTATAATGTAGCTCAGAGTGATGTGTTTGAATACATCATACTCTTCCTTGTGCTTTGCACCGTTATTGAAATTTCTGTATGGTGGAGAGGAATGGATGCAGGGCTGAAGCGAATCAGAGATATTGTCCACGTTATCGTCTCAGTTGGGTTTGGGGTATGAATCTGACAACTGGACAACCTGTACTCGATTTGTACTCGATAGTGTACTCATGATGTATGTGCCAAAGCAATACGGACGATGCAGCCTAGAGGCAGGCTTCCGATGTTTCTACCCTGCATTCTTAGTCAGGAGACAGTCTGCTTTCAACCCTGCTGTGTGAGACCAGGATTACGCATGAGCTGCACATGTAGATTGAGCTTCTGCTCAAAGTCATTGGACTGGGCTGGAAATCATACTGGATGTCTGACTGGAACAAGATTGACTGTGGCCTGGTGTTCCTGTCTATCATCGACCTTGCCCTTGCCTACTTTCAGTCTTCTTCGAATTCTGAAGGTTATGAAGGGTCAAACAATGCTACGACTGCTGCGGATGACACGCATGGTGTGATTAAAACTCCCTGTGCTCCCGCTCCAAGACCACCTTCACAACAAATGGATACTTTTAGACCAGCAGGCATTGCACATGCGCAGGTGAAAGCTCTGAAGACCCTGCGAAGCATCATGCATCTCTTAGTGGCCATTCGACGATCCCTGAGTGCCATCTTGCAAGTCTTCATGCTCATTGTGGCGGTGTTCTTCATGTTTGCCTACATGGGCGTCCTGCTGTTTGGCAGGATAAAGCTTGGGTGTGTGTTCCTCATGGTCTGGTCCGAAGGTCTCACCAGTTCCCTTCTGGCTTCCAGTCGTCATACAGCAGAGGGCTTGGATATGCTTCTTGATATTTAACGGCACAGACAGCTTTTTTCTGGTGCTCCAGGCAAACAAACTCTGCTGCAGGTCCTATATCAACTACCACGCCAACTTCGAGAACTTTGGATCTGCGATGCTTATCTTGGTACGTGTAAGCACAGCGGACGCCTGGGCGCAGATTCTTCAGGATTTGACCGTGCAGCCACCTTTGTGTGACCAGCAGGCGGGAAATTGTGGACTGAACATGACAGTGGTTAGCATGTACTTTGTTTCCTTCATCTTGGTGGTATGCCTTGCCACATGTTGCGCTCTCTTGCATACTTTACATCCTCTGCAAGTGATGATGAACGGCAGCAGCATGGCGAGAGAACGGTGACAAGGAGTACCGTCTTGAGTAAAACAGAGGTCTTTACTCTTCACTCGAATCATGTGATCAGAGGGCTGTCTTGAATGCAGAGATCCATGGCATCTGGCAACAACAGGTCGCTAAACACAACACATTATTGTACATGCATCTTGATTTGAATACTTGGCTGATTGTGTCCGTTGCTAACTGCAGGTGAGCATTTTGTTAGTTAACTTGATTGTAGCTTGCATCATCCAGAACTTTGAGGTTCTCCAGAGCGAAGAGCAGTGGAGCTTCAAACCAGAACAAATAGACATGCTGATGACAATCTGGGGGCAAATCTGTGACATCAACGGAACAGTGTCCCATAAGCAACTTGTCAAGTTGATGCGTTCACTGCTGCCCCCGCTTGGGATGGGGCCAGATGCAACAAATGTTGCGGTTGTGAACGCCATAGAAGACATGGGCATCGTTTCTGTGTTCAGGAAAAGGTACTCACCTTTGAAGCAAGAATGAAGACTGCCTTGTACACATGCACCTGTCGCCAATGAGATCAGCCCATGTAGTGACACAATCACACTGGAATATGTGAAGGTTACCTGTGTCTGATCCAATCTAAGGTAGTGCAGGTACACTTTTGAGCACACTGTTTTCATGCTCGTTGCAAACCTGGCAGAAGTGCCACTGCCAGAGTCCCAGGCAACGGCAGCTGCACGCCAGAAGGTCGGTAGGCATTTTGAAAAGGTGAGAATCTGAAAGGTTGAGTGTGACCAGCAGCTATGCTTTCTGGCCAAAGCAATATGTCCGTTCAGGGACCAAATGTTTAGGAGAGAACAGTTTCGCTACATTTCACTAAATACCATGTTTGCCATATCATCTGAAAGCTCTATGAATTCTTCGTGACACATAAGCTTGACACATTTTGGAAGCTTTGTTCAGCCGTTTGTTCAGCCGTTATTTTGCCCAGGTTACCGCAAATATGCGCCCCACACTACATTGTGCTCTGCTTCCTTCAAAGATGATGAAACGTGGTTCGCGGAACACTAAAAGATACTATTCATATATGTAAAACATGTGACGTAATATCAGACTTTTGGTTCGTTTTGGGTGCCCTGAAAAGGCAGCTCATTGTTTGTGAATTTGGTGTCAACAGCAGGTTTGGGATCTTTGGCACTGCATAAGTTTCAGGTGCGCTTTGGCTTACAATGCTCACCTGGAATGACATAACCAGTTGGTATGATCAGTTGGTCATGCAATATCAGGAATTCTTACAGAAAACTACCCCCGTGAACCAGAAAATATATTCTGGGTACATGCAGAACGTACTACTAGCTTACTTTGTAAGAGTGGTTACTAGCTTACTACCTCTTTGCAACCTTACAAATCCCTTGCATGGCATGCTGGCCTCTTGTCTATCACTTTGCAGGCTGTGAAGTTTGCAGTGATGTTGAAAGTACTTACTCTGAATGCAGGTGTACCACAGGCTGGGCATTTCTGCCGGCAAAAGATTGACAATTGGATCAATGATCAAAAGCATTCGGTACTTTGTGCGGACCAGATGGTGTGGAGAAGCTCCAACTGAATCGTTGGCAGTGTTGGATGAAAGCCGGCCCTCTGTGTTTCTGGTCGCCGCTGATAGCTACATATCAGAATGAATGAAAGTCATGAGCGAGGCCAATTAATTTGCTTATCAGGTCACCAAATACACTTTGAGTGAGGTACCTGCACAATGCGGGAGGTTATGTACAGCAGAGGTCTGGGAGATGAAATGCCGTTGCCAGGTTCAGGGCAAGTCTGAGAAGTAGAGTAAAATATGGTGATGCAGGTAGAAACTGTCTGGAACACACCTTAGAGCCTGTGTGTCTAAGGTGAGGACATCTGCAGTAGTAGTTCACACGACTGGCAGCTTGTCAGTGCAAGTCAGAATTGAGCAGAATGTAGCTCGTGGAAGATGTTGGAGTTCGAATGCCACACTGGGTCAACACACTTGGTTTGTGGGGTCAACACACCAGACTGACCCATTCAGCACGAAAGATGTCATGATACGAAACATGGCAAGCCTTTGATGGCGTGTGTGCCACAAGCGGCTCAAGGCATACCTCGTGTACAAGTGGCAGTGAGTATTATGCAACAACAGCTCAATGCATCCATCGGCCACAAAAGAAGGGACCTAAAATAGTGGCCAGATACCAACTTCCATCAAACGGATTGGATGGTATGACCCCCACAAATGTTCCAAGCGCTGTATTATCCAAGCGCTGTATTCATGGAAAGAAGAATTTCTTAAAGAATTTCATCTTTCCATGAATACGAGGGATGGGCTAAGACGGCATAGTGTCAACAGTGCTTGTATGGGCTTGATGGCATTCACATGGAGGCTTCATGTGAACCCAGCTGACCCCAGGGACAAACGTCCAAAGCAGCCCCAGTTTTGGTGTTGTGCAAGTAGTGATCGGATTCACTACAGAGGACACGACTCATTGCCCACTTCTCCGTTCTTCAGACCTTTGGAGTCCAACTGCACCAACCAACCCAAAAACTCACCCGGCTACAGGTGCGGTTCACTGCGACCCTAGTTGAAAAGAAACCCCTTGGCCCCCTCAGGCAGCCCCAAGACTGTCATCAACGCGACTGCACATCCACCTGGGGCTCGTCTGCATCTGACTCTGTGCACCCGGGTGGCTCTGGGCGGACCGGGGTTCGAACCCCGGACGTCGCGGTAAAGCACTTTAACACTTTACAAACCGGAAAGGTAGTGAATAGGCCTGAACCCAAATAGCCAAAGCACTTTAAAACACTCTCAGGCCCAAGGCTGAGTTTATGGTCAATCTCAAGCCCATGTGAAAGGTGGTCACCCGCAGTTGCAGGACAGCCCCCAGGGATTTTCCAGGAGAGGTGCCACAAGATACTGAGTTACGTATACGGACGTGAACACTGTTCGGTGCACGCCCCCCCCCCCCCCCCCCTCAATTGCGCTGCCGCAAGTGGCGGGGCGCATGTGAAGTCAGAAAGCATAGGGAAGGGACAGCGTTATGGTACGGGTTGCAAACAGGGGGGGGGGGCGCACCCAATAAGTGAACTGATTGTCGACACTCAGAGATATGGAATAGCAGGAGGTGACAGAAAGACAACGGAACATGAAGCAACAGGATTAGTGCTGCTGGTGGTGGTAGTTATCACAACATGGCTAGTAGCTTACATGTATGATAGGCATGAACGTGAATTCCAGAAAGTTTTGTGTGGTTGGAGAGAAACACAATCTCCTGGCCGACGTTCCCTGTGCCTTCAGGTGCATGCCACGCTAGCACAGAGCAGTACTCCTGGTGAGGCGCATGCACTGCATAGTCTGCGAAACATTCAAGAAGAGAAAACAATTTACTTTACATTGGTTTGATTTGTACACCTTCATGGTTGCGTCTGCATAGGGAGTCACACTAGTTCCTTACAAACTGGAAAGGTAGTGAATCGGCAGGAACCCAAATAGCCAAAAGCAACTAACACAAAACATCCACCACTTCACTCGAATGGCACAACAGAACCATCACGAAAGTCTTTCCCAGCACTCTGGGGAGTCACAGTACATTGGCGTGGTTCCTGTAAGAAGTGTGCTTGTGTCACCAACAGCACACAGTACAGACAGAAATCGACAAGGTAATTACATAACGTGTACT
>JAUMHD010029186.1:8758-28048 GCA_032359135.1 Ulvella scutata | reverse complement strand
GAAGTGGTGGATGTTTTGTGTTAGTTGCTTTTGGCTATTTGGGTTCATGCCTATTCACTACCTTTCCGGTTTGTAAGTGATGGTGCTGTTGTGCCACTCAAATGAACTCACTCGACTGAACTACTCGTTCGTCGCCCCCAGCGTCCCTTGTATTACTCTCACCAGAGCTCTACTCTATGTCTACTCTATGTCGCGGTCTTCTTCTTCTCCTCCAGAGCTCTATGTCCCGGTATTCGTTTGTTTGTTTGTTCTAGTTCCTTTCGGCATAAATAAACATACTTGAGGTTCTTTTCGGTTCCTACAAACGACCTTTCCGGTTCCTAAAAGCCAGCTCTGCTGCAAGTTTGCTTCACTGTGCGTCGTCGCGTTTTCAGGAAACCTCGGGCCTGAGAAGTTGGGGTTGAAGACCGACAAAGACGAGCTGTGCACCTGGCTGTCAAGAGATGGAGGGCTCACCTGGACAGACATCATCGATGACGTTTACATCTACGAGTTCCTCAACCACGGCAACATCATCGCTCTCGCCAAGTTCCGGTACTGCCTCCCTGCTCCAACGTCACGTTTTTGGCCCTTTTTCCAGTTTTCGTTCAAAAATTTCTCTGGTATACTTTCCGAGGTGTACTGCTACCACCAACTGCCCCAACAAATCCTCCACTGCACTCGAAAAAGAGCGCTGCTCGGCCATGTGTGTCGTGACCGAACGTTTGAATATTGAAGGTTTTTTGGGTAATGCATGTGAATTATACAATGCATGTGAATGAGCACATTCACATGCATTGCCCAAGGTGCATGCGTGCTGCAGAGAGGAGGGGCCAGCTGAGTACCTACATGTGTCGATGGATCAGGGGCAATGCTTCTACAGCATCAGGCTGAAGCCGGTGGACAGCGATGACACTGAGTTATACATTAACAACATTTTGGTGGAGCCCGACGGCGCCGCCACCGTCATCCATGTCACTGGCTCTGAGCACATCAAGTCTCTCGTGCGCCCTCAGACCAAAACTCCCAAAAAAAATTCTAATGGCCCGATTTTGAATCTGCAGTTTTTGGCCCGATTTGTTGCCATTTGATGGAAGTCATTCTTTACAGAAGTCTATATCTGTGCTGATGTAATAAAGGTCCCTGCCCACTGAGACCTTGGGTTCATAACACTCTGACTATTGTTACGAGCGTGAAAGGCAGTGAAAGGGCAAGAACCCTAATATTCCAACCCTAACTATACGTATTAACAGCACCGTGGTCCTCGTAACCTTTGATCACCAGTGTCGCTTAGTTTGTCAGGTCACACACCTAAAAATAGTCCCAAGTATTCAGGAATATTCTACCTATCATGGCTTGGTGCACCATGTGGGTAGAGAGGCTAGCTTGTTTCCCTGTCGTTGCTTCGGTAGTGGCATGTCCTGTGTTGTTTGTGCGAGCCCGTGCTAAGTTGGCATGCGTTGATGTGCTAGTACATGAGCCATTCTATGGAGTTATGCCTGTAACTTTACACGCACATCTAATTAAGCGACACTGGTGATCAATGCTTGTGGCTCAACATCTACAAAGTTTCCATTCCTGTTGCTGTTGCAGCGAGAAAGGTTGTAGTTGCATTTCGGGTAATCTTCTTTGGCAGGTGCGAATTCACACCGTGAATGCGCTGCAGGGTCTGAGCAACGATGTGATCTTCACGATGGATCTCAGGCAAGTTTTAAAAGGAGCAGACATCCAGGGAACAACCCTAGAGCCGCGTGCGCAGTGTGAAACCTCTGATTTCGAAGAGTGGGTGGCTTCAAGCGAAATGGGGGCGCCAGAATGTATTTTGGGCCAGCAATACACATACCACCGTGTGACCAAAACCAACCGCGCAACATCGTGCTTCCTACCGAAGGACTACGAACTTCAGACTACCACCTCCAAGGTGAGTTCACCGTGAAGTTCACACTACGATCTATTTGCTGCACTGTTGCAATGCTGCAGCCCGCACGCCGCTTTCAAAAGAATTTGAAAGCAGTGCACTGAGCTGATTAGTATCTGTGGTGCCTTGGACCCAATTTCCCCTTTTTGCCCTTGTTTTTGAGCTTGTAATGATAACACTGAGCTTGTAATGATAACGTCGCGCTCGTACCGAGAACATTGAGGTCGTAGTGACAACTTTGAGCTCGTAGTGATAACGTTGAGCCTGTAATTATAACGAGGGCGTGGAGGTGCAGGGTGCAACTGGTGGCATTTTTCAGTTACCTCTTCCTGTTGTTACTTTCTGAGGACGCCTTGGACACTTTTTCTACTCCTTGTACTGCACCTTCGACCTCATTTTATCCCCCTTTTGCGCTGAGGCGCCTTGAACGGCGTTTTGCCCTTTACAGCTTGCCATAACGAACGTGTGGCGGTACAGGAGTGCGACTGCAAGAAAGATGACTTCTACTGTGAGTATGGCTTTGAAAAACAAGGCTCCAACTCGGAGTGCACCCCCATGCTGGTGCGCGCATAAAAAAAAAAGGCATGCATGTCCAGAACTGCATGCAAAGAGTTTTCCGGACATCGTAGATTGTAGTTCGCAATTCACAGTGAGAACTTCGCTGTGCAGCTCGGGTACGCACCAGTGTGTGAGGCCATCGACATCGAGGCATACAAGCCCTCTCAGTCCAACATGCGCCTCGCCCACAACCAAGTGTGCCCCAATCTGGCAGCCTTCATCCCAGACACCGACGGCAACGTGCGCCCCTGCCCCTGCCTCCCTTTTGAAATGCACCCCCTACATGTTTCCATGTGGGGCTCCCTCACATGCAAGCACCACATGCGCTTCCATGTGAGGCTCCCCCCTAATAGAAACGCCCCCCCCCCACGCATTAGAAATGCACCCCCTAATAGAAATGCACCCCCCCCTCCACCCATTAGAAATGTGAATGTACCACCCAATCAGAACTGCACACCCCCAGTCCCCTTCACAAACCGGATGTAGTGAATAGGCATGAACCCAAATAGCCAAAAGCAACTAACAAAAAACGTCCACCACTTCACTGGAATGGCACAACGGCACCATCTCCCAGTAGGATGTATAATTGCACCCCCATTTGACATGAACCACCTCATTTACAAACGTGACAAACGATGCCTCGTTGTTGTTCATTTTTCTTTTCTCAAATTTTTTTTCTTCCCAGAACGAAATATATATATGCATGTGCAGGGGAACATGGGTCGAGGGGAGTGGACCCACGAACACTTCGCCGCGCACCGTGCGCGTCACAGCGGCGGAGGGCGACGCGGCAGCTCTCTCTGGTGGTGGATGCTCATGCTGATCGTTGCGGTGGCGGTGGTCGCGGGGCTCGCCAAGTTCGGCCCCGACCACGTCAAGGATGCGGTCGCGAGCTACGTCGAGGCGGGAATTTCTGGCGTGGTGTGGGTGGTCGACAGCGCGCGCGGGCTGCTCAGCCGAAACTCCGGCGATAACCCTGAAGCCTTTGGATTCGAGCGCCTCGGAGATAGCAACCAACAAGATCTGTACGCGGTTCCGTAGAAGCGTCACATTACGTAACCTTGGCATATTGACGTAATCGGAAGGGTCCCCCACGTTGCAAATCTCTGTTAATCTGCTGTGAATGCCCCCCCCCTTCACCCCCCCCTCCCCCACAGCTGCTGCATGCATGATTCCATGACGCAGATGTGAAGTCACACTGTGCCGCGTCATGACGCTCGCTGCGGTGCTCTTGATGGTATACAAGAATAAACATATTGATTAGATGTTCCGAGAAACTGAAGACTGAGAGGTAAACTTGCGGTTGTGTTTTGTTGCCGCCTGTGGGAGGCGCTCGTCGAATTAGAAAATTAGCATGTAGAAAGGTTTTCGGTGCCATCTGCCGCTGAAGAGAGCGTGTCAGATGAATGCCGCACATGCGAATACCTGGCCTCCGGCCGCGGGGCTCCGGCATGCACAGTGGTATTGGTACAGATATGAGTCACAGCTGGTTGATGTTGCTGTAGCCATGTCGTTGTTCTCACGCTTTGAATCACACCACACTGGGGGAGCAACGCCCAACATGTTGGCCCAACATGTAAGCATCCCGGGTGCTGCGTTAACGTTGGCATGGAAAGCCGTTGCGTTCAAAAAACCCCCTCTTTTTTTTATGGCAGCCGGGCCAGATCGCACAGTGTGTGTGTGTGTGTGTGTACCATTCAGAAAACGCAGAACTTCCCGCACTGAACATCGAAACTGGTGTACGAAAAACGAGGGCTGGTGCATTCGGGCGCTTCATTTTCATTAGTGTTCCTTGTGCATCGGCATTCACTAGCACACAAAGTGGTGGTGACCCAGCAGGGGGTGGTGCACCAACGATGAACCTATTGCCGAGTTTCGACTGCACCACTGCAAGGGCACAACTGACAATGTTGTTCAGTTCACGTATGGTGCACTGTCCACACCGCTACAGGCCCGTTCAATGCTTTAGGGTTTGGTGTATATTGTTCTGTAACGTCTTCTATGATCGCTTGGTCGAGGTCGGGTGGGTGAACTCGTGGTAACAGAATCAGTGCTCTGAACGCGCAGCTCGACTACTGCACCACGTAACGAATAGCCATCTCCACTTCATGGTCTTTCATCAATCTGCCTGCTACAGCGCAGTGCACTGTTGCTGCTGCGCGCCGGTGACGTCCTGAGAGCCTGCGTATGCGCCATCTGGAGCTACAGATATTCGAGGCATACTATCCGTCACTTTCAGGCGTATGCATCGTGCTGAGTTCACGCCTATACATCAACTCATCTTACGCTTGCTCTTGTGCGGGCGCTTTTGCCCTTAGCGTCAGACTGCTGCAAGCAATCTCGGAGAAATAGAGTGAAGTTGGGCAGCAGGCGCGCTCTCGAGGCACACCAGATTGCTCTGATGATGTCTTCCGTGGCAAAGTTTTCACATCTCTGAGAAATCTGCACCCATTGAAATGAGAGTATCAGCTTAAGCTTAAGTCTTACGATAAGTATGGCACGTCCCACATAGTCTTATATGACATAGCGATGATATGCGTGTCACACAGATAACCACGTGCGTAGTCTAGTCTATACGTGATCGACTGTCGGGTGGATACCATGATTCATATGTCCCACCTGTATGATGTGATCTGATGGGACCTGTCGATCCCCACCATACTATTCATATAGGGGTCGGGTCGACACGTCGACATGGTCTCATGTCGACTGTCTATCGTACGCGATACAGACTCACTAGTCTGTATCTCGCACGTGTCATAGCATGGTATAAGTAACTAGCTTAGACGACAGCTGACGTCTTTGGGGACGCTATTAAGTGTCATGAACACTAACATCAATGTGTTAGTGTCCCTCTCACATTTCTGCCATTTACAAATGTCAAACGTGATGTGTCAGAATGATCGCAAAGCAAGGCTGGCTGAAGAGCCTGGGCAGCGGTGGCATGCTTGGTGAGGGTGCCACCGATAGCCCCGTCGCACTCCCCGCCGACACCGGTGCAAAGCGGGACAGCACCAACAGCGCAAACACACAAGTTGACGGCGTCTGGAGACCGCACTCTGCACGAGCCGGCGAATTTGCGAGCAGCGAGTCCAGCAGGTCCGGCGAGCCGTTGCCGCCGTTGCGGCCAGATGAGTGGACCGTATTCGCAGTGCGAATTCAAGCGGCACCCGCGCCAGCTGTTCGCATTCACGAAGTACACCTCGCGTTGGGCCCGGCTACATCTGCTAGCTTTGTGGTGGGGCAGCTTTGCGACACTACACCGCTCACGCCCAGCGCGAAATCTTCCGAAGAAGCTTCCGGAACCTCCCAAGCTTCTCTACCGGGCGCACAAACATCGCAAGCTTCACTACCTGCTGCACCAGATGCAGCAGACGCACCCCCGCACATCATCTGCGGTGCACCCGCGCTGGGTTTGCAATCTGGTCTAGTTGGCAGGGACGCACCGTTTGGGTGCCACCCCTTCCCTAGTGGTCCCCGTGACACGTCAACCCTAGTCGATGACTCAGCGGTGCCAGCAGCTGAAGCCGAAGAAGCTACAGAGCCTCGACTGCCCCCTCTGCATCTTCGTGCTGGTGTGTTCTCCCCTGTTCTCCGCTATCCTCTGACCCGGCAACGCCTGTTTTAATGCGGGTTTATACTGCATTTGTGCGCCAGAGCTACAAAGCAAGTCTTCAGCATAGTGCATGCGTTCAGGTGTGTACAGTGTGGAGCTCCAGCATGCATTGCCACCTGCGCTGCTGCAGGCGACCGGTGTGCCAGCATCTCTAGCTCTGGGGGAGTGTGCCACAGGCACGCTTGTCGTGTCGCCGCACCGCACAGTGAGCAAGGGTACTCCGGTGTGGCTGCAGCTCGTTCCCAAGCCTGTTACACCACAAGACGCAGAAAACGCTGCTGCGCCATGCGTGCAAGAAGCGGGCGCCCTTCTAGCCACGGAAGAGGCACCACCGTTACCGTGCAGAGTATTTGTCGGTCCTGATCATGAATCAGCAGTTGAGGTGGTAGCCAGTGAAAAGACGCTGCTACCATTGCCGGCACTCGCCATGGGCTGGCCGTACGTGCTCCGTGTGTGGGTTGTGGGGGTAGGTGTTGGGAGCGTTGCGCTGGAGGGGGGCTTGGACTGGCTGGGTACAATGGGGGCTCCTTCGGATAGAAGCACGGAAGCTGGGATGTGTTGTGTGGTGGATGTGCTGGAGCCTTTCGTGTTTCAGGCCAAGTTCACCGCCACTGATGGCCGCGCTGTGGCCCTGGAAGCAGACTCGGAGCCGTGCACAGTGCATGTGCACCGTGTCCCTGCTGGTATGCCGATTTTGTTTTGCTTGATACACTGCATGTCATAGTGGCTTTGAAGCTGTCGCCCTGCTGCTCATCGAATACTGATTAGGTTCAGTATACTTGTTAATACTGAAAATTTTCGAATGCCTGGTCGATCCACACTGTTTACGGAGATGGATCACTTTGTTGTCTTGAATACTGTGTCCAGTGTGTATCATCTACTTCCTAACAGCTTGATGCATGTCTCCAGACTGTTATTACAGCTCAATAGTAGCTGTGTCACTATGAGTTCAGAGTCTAGTGAAAAGAAAGATCACTGAAACACATTTCTCTGTATGTGCAGCAAGCCGCTGCAACATGTCACTGCGGGTCACCTCCCTCACTCCCTACACCCTCCAGCTGCAGAGCATGCATCTAGAGAACCTCTCGGATGGTTTGTCTCTTCTCCACAACTCTGGCCAGGAGCTCACAGGCGCCCCCCACACCATGCATTGCGACGATGTCTACATGGCTGCATTCTCCCTTTGCAGCCCGGAGCACCCGAGCACAGTGCAGCTAGGCTCTCTCAGATTGAAGCTGAAACGTATCGAAACACCAGGCACCAGTGCTGCACCCACAGTTCGTGGCACAGAGTCAATAGAAGATGTTTCAGATTCCGCGGACCCTAACAAGGTTCCGGAACTCGCGCGTGCATGCATGCTGGAGGAGCGCATGCTTGTGCATCAACTGCCGAGGATCGCGGTGTGTCGACGGGTCGTTGAGGCGTGGTTTGAGACAACACCGAGTGCTACAGTGGGGTTGGGGACTCCTGTGAAGATCAAGGTCGGGAACTGCTCAGAAAAGCAGCTGTTACTAAGGGTTTTCCTGGGCTCTGGTAGCCTTGGCTCGGTAGCAGGGGAGCCCTTCAAGGATGTGAGGCTTGGTGCTCATGAAGCAGGGGAAGCACGATGGGATGTTGCGACACAGGGAGCTGGCATGCTGTCCTTCCTAGGGACCGTGCAAGTGAATAATTCCGTAGATATTGCTGGCAGTGATGCAAACAAGTCTGGGGAACAGTTGCAGCTGGAGTTCTCATTGGTTTCTAGTGTGTATGTTGCATAGTAGCAGTTTTGTGTGAGAAAGTAGGACGTGTTGGTGGCACTGCTCTCTCAGCAGGATGTGGTTTGCAGCTAGTATTGATCAGTTATTGCTTGATGATGCATGTATCGTTGTAAGTCTTACATTGCTTCTGTGTGCCCAAAGTGTGGAGCAGTATGTGACCTTGTGTCAAGCGCCTGGAGGTTTACAACAGTGCCACTCAGACATCAGGTGGCGTAGGGGGGACGAGCATCTCTACTGCTCACTGTCTGTGTGTGAAGATAGCCAGACGTGTGACTATGGATCGTACGTTACAGTTGAAGTGCTCAAACCAATCTGACGAATGCTAGAGCATGATGTGTATAAATGCAAGCTAAGCAAAGACAAGACAATGATGAGCTTGCAAAATCACATGCTTGTGCGAGCTAGCGGGACTGAATCCAACTAACTGCAGTGTGCAGGCATCCAGACATGCAGGAAAGAATGCTCAAACCACGTGCAGGCGCAGAGCAAGTACTGCAAAAAGCTGTCGCAGAAATGCACCAAAAATGGCACCCACAAGAAGCTGAATGCGGTTCTCAGTGTATGTGTGGTTTCCTCTGTGCTCTGCACAGCGAATGGAAGTGGTGTCAATCCCGCCTATTCACTGGTAAGCCGTTTGCGACGATAGATCGAACGTAAGAAGCTGCTGTCCCTTCTGTGCTCCAAAGAGGTGGTGGGACTGTTTATTAGTTGTAGCAGGCACAGTATGCCATGGTTTGGAGCCGCACACAGCCAGTGGCAACTCCTGATGCGTTCACCAAAACAGCAAATATCAAAACTGCAGATTTTGACTTGCAACATACAAGCTGAAGTTGGACTCAAACAATTTTGATGTAGGAGTAGCATATTGAAAGAGCAGAGGAGGAGTTCCTCCCCGTAGTGAGGCTCTTATAGTAGGTATCGCCTGCTAAGCGTATTAGGCACTCATCGCTACACAAAACCGTACTGATACAACAGCTACCATTGCAATGGTATTATATGTGGTGTCTGATGTTGTTTCTTGCGTGGTATCTGGCGCTGCGCATCAATGGTGAACACTGTATCCCTGCCTGTGACAGCCCTGAGCACACGCTGCAGCACTTTGCGACAACCTCTTGAAGCATTAGACGATGACAGCAGCACGTTTACACGGTCGTTGCGCCGGCAGGCTTCTTGCAGCTGTGTGGGACAAGCACCACAGCAGAGCCCTGGACGGCAAACTCACAGCAGAAGTTCTCGAGATACTTCAGGTATGTCAGTTTCTTGTCCGGGGCTGTGTCGTGGCGTTGCTGGACACTCTGTCTGGGTATTCCAGCTGTTCAGAGCCAGCAGTGCGGTTCATTGGACCATCTCTGCACAAGTTGGGACTAGACTCTGTGCCAGCTTTCACAGTGGCATGCAGGTTGCAGACGTTTTCGTGGACGAGAAATCTCTCCTTGCCTGCTCCAGTGTGCTGCCTGCACGGCTGAAAGAGACAGCTGCCCATCAGGCAGAGCTGCAAGCACCAATGAGTGGCGTGGGGGTCCTCATGCCACTCACGCTGTACGAGCTGCATGCTGTTGTACATGAGCCACAGGTACATTCACTCAGGTCTTCTGCGCGCTGTACAAGTATCCAGGATACACTGCATGGTCCTGATGTGCAACGGTTTCTCACTGTAATTCGGGGAGGATTTCTGCTGTGCTTCCTGTCTTGTATTTTCCTGATGCATGCCGTCAATGCACCTAGTTGTGATGACCATCACAACTTATAGCTGCCAAGCTACAACAAACAGAAACGCTGCGAGCTACAAGTTGTGATCGTTAGTTCAACAAATCGCACCAGCACACGCATGTGGTAGAGATAGAACACACAAGTACAAGGTTACGTGCCAGTGCAGGCACATGGGCTTTCAAGGGGCAGAACAAGGCAGCAAGTGGAAACCCGACTTTCGGAGCAAGCTGTATCGATAGCATGTACATGGGCACCACATTTCGTCCTTGAGCCTGATACAGCTCGCACGATTTTGCTGCGAATCACTGGTCACATGACTGCCCACGATGTGCGTCGCGAGCATCTCTGTCAGTGTACTCTTGGGAGGAGAACTGCACACTCCTCCTTGTTTTGGGTTCCAGTCTTTTCAAATCGGTTTGCCAAATCTGAATCAGAAGCGCAGAATGACATGCAGAAGCATGCGCCTGAGGCACTGAACAGGTGTGTTTCGCTATCAGCATGAGTGCCAATTCCCTGGCCTTCCCCTGGCCTTCCCCATGTACACTTTCAGTCTCATACGTGTTGCTGCTCTAGTGCCCAAAGTAGTGTCGTTGAAACCTCAGGATGACTAGCTGCACACAAGAAGCCTCATGTGCAGACTGGGTCTAGACCCAGTGCAGGGCACAGCACCATCCAGAGCAGCCTCCTCCAAGCACGTTCATTCCTGTTGCCTGCACTTCATCCCACGTTCGCAAGGGTATGGGGAAACCAGGCGCATTGCGCCGTTGCTGCAGTCTCATACAGCCCTTTCAACCAGCGGTGTAGTCCAAGGATAGATTGCAGTCTCATACGAGCTTCCTTACAGATGGTACGTTGCTGCTTTTCTCCTTGTGAGCGTACGTGACGTTTTCGTACGCCAGCTGGTAGATCTTGAGCATTCGCAAGCAACACAGATTGCTGAGGGTCTCCTCGCTGTCACATGCGCATGAATATCATCAGGAGATGTACATGATGCTTCGTTCACTGCGGATGTAAGCGTGCTCAAGTGGGTAATCTCTGCACACCGCGCATACAAGTCTTGGCCATGGCAATTGAGCTGTGACAGCATGGAGCTGCTCAATGGCTCGCTCAAGCCTGCACATAGTTTGTAGATGTCATTCAGGCCCTGGTACTTTGCCAAGTTTGTGGCCTGGCACTCTCTGAACTCGCGTCAGTGGGCATGGTGCACTGCAGGTGCTTGCAGCTCAGCAGCAGCCTCCAAAAAGGCCTGCCAGCAGGAATTTCTGGCACTAGAGACACTGGTATGGACAAGAGCTGGGGAATCTGATATCGCTTACCTCCTTGCGGGTTCAGCTCATACATCCTTCCAGGACTTCATGTAGATCCAGACAGCGCCAGTGTTGGTTAGGCACAGGTGTTCCCCGTTTCGCTGCTGGCCGCTTCGAGAGTCTTTTCTTCATCTGTTTTGATCTGCGTGGGACTGCAAATTTTGCACACAGCTGCTCCTTGTTGCTGTTGCGTACCAAGGCATGCACATTCGCACATTTTCACCTTGAGTTTTGGTTGCTTCGTTTATTGCTTTCCTGTATCGACTCCATGATCATGAAGCATGCGCATACATATGCCAAGTGGTCTGTGTTGTACCTTGTATTCGAAACACCTGTGTTCCAGTGATCCAAGGCAAGACAACAACAAGAGAACAACACATCACTGTTGAAAACATACAGTAATGCAGGTCAGATTAGCGAGAACTGGAACAACAACAGAACAGACCGCTCGGACAAATCTGCACAGATCATGATGTGTCCTTTGACATGCTTTACTGTAAAACGTAGCAACCCAATGTGCCTATATACACAGCTGAAGCCCTAAGATTGAGAAAATTGGTTCCATTCAATTCAATTCAATGGCCAGCATTCCCTAGAAATGTCGAAACACACAAATAGTTGCTACTAGAGCACGCAAGCCTAGAGACCAATCTGCAACATTTTTCTGAAGTATCGGCATAAAGTACAATACAGTCAGTGATTGGAAGCTGATTGGAAGCTTGTACATGCATATATTACATGCAGCACACAGTACCTACGCGAAAAAACAGAGGCGCCGAGAAGAAGAAAACACGATGCGAACATAGCAGAAAGCTACTACGTTCATACGGTAATGCAGTCGGTCAGTTGCATCACCTACAGTCTGTATATGTGGCAACATCTTCTTCACTATGCTTCAACCTTAGCAGCAGGGTCTTCAGGGAGTTGTGCGTAAGGCGCAAACATAGGTTTGCCCTTTCGCTCACGGAGAACCATGCATGCCACACATGCAATCAAACCA
Organism: Ulvella scutata; assembly: GCA_032359135.1. Taxonomy (NCBI): domain Eukaryota; kingdom Viridiplantae; phylum Chlorophyta; class Ulvophyceae; order Ulvales; family Ulvellaceae; genus Ulvella; species Ulvella scutata. Next base: position 16,200 of record JAUMHD010029186.1, on the reverse strand, counting down.
AGGAGGGCAGCAGCACCGATTGCAACACCAGCAATGCCACCTGACTCGAGACCGCCATTAGAGTCAGATGGACAGTTGAGAAGGGTAGCCTTCTCGAGATCATAGTCCCACTTTGGACTGAGATCCACATCACAGTAAGGAGCAGTCAGCGGGAGAAGCTGATTGGTTGGTTGCTCAAGGCCCGCAAACTCTGAATCGATGAACTCGGCCTTGTTGATGCTGTGCACGATTGCCTTGCGCACTGTGAGGTCATCTGTGGGCTCCTTCTGTGCGTTCATGACCAGCACAGCATTCTGGAACGGCTCACTGCGGCTTACGTCAAACTCTGAGGAGTTGAACAATGTAATATTGCGGACCTGCTCGGGGGAGAGAGGGCCGGTGCCCAGAGCCATGTCCAAATCGCCGCTCTCAAGAGCTGCGTAAACATCATCAGTGCTGTTGTAATGCTTGATGATGAGCGTCTCAATGCCAGGAAGAGTGCCCCAGTACTCTTCGTGCCGTGCAAAAGTGACACTGGCATCTATCTCTTCGTTATCGTTCAGATACTCCCGACTCACAAACTTGAACGGACCAGTACCGATGGGAGCAGACAGCCCCATGCATGTCACAAAGTCTTCAAGGTGCTCATAAGAAGACCCAAAACCCCCTGGGATGCAGGAGTTTTCGTTGTCAGGGTGTGACCCGACTGCTTGGGCGAAGGCGGCTGCCGAAGCAAATCGCAGTGGACGAACGTATGAGAGCTCCTGCAGGAGGGGGTAGTATGTACCGTTCGTCTCGAGCACGAAAGCTCCTGCTTCATTGCATTTCCAGCTCTTTAGAATCGATGGTGTTGCATACCAGTCGTGTCGCTCTCGAACAGTATCTGTGAGAACATGGTCAAAGTTCAGCTTGGCGACTGAGCAGTTGAACTCTGAGCCATCGTGAAACGTGACGTTCCTACGAAGTTCAAATGTGACACGCTGACCATCAGCAGTATCCTGAAACGTCCAATCAGTTGCAAGCGCTGGAACGATAAGGCCATCTTGACCGTACGAAACAAGACCTTCGTACATCCAATCGTTCACATACAGCTCATTTGGAGCGTACAAGTGTTGGTGCAACGGTCCCACTGTTTCGAAGAGGTTTCCTCCCGACCCTGGCGCCACCGTGACTGTGGAGGGCCCGCTGACGACACTGACTGATTGAATTGGGTACGTAAACGCTTCGTTCGAAGGCTGGAAGTTGTCAAGACGGCGGTTGATGATATAGGGGATGCGGGAGCCATAGAGAGGGAGGAAGATTGCTTGCTGGTGGATGTCATTGAGGATCTCTTTCCAGTCCTCCTGAATGACGTTCTCATCGGTCTTGCGCTGAACTGCAGAGATCTTGTCAATGAGCGCATCGCGGGTGAGGGGTGGCACAAGGTTGCCAATGGCTGAGTACTCCACATGAGCGGGGACTGCCCAGGAGTTGAGATAACCGTGGGGGTCATAGGGGGCTCCCTGCATGCCAACACAGCTTGGACATGATGCATTGTTGCAGCAAACTGAACTGTTGAAACTGTACACACCAGAACAAACAAACATGCAATCTGGGCTGAGGGATAGCGCTTGATACCAAGCATACATACAGTTCGAAAGCTACTATTGAATCGGTTTCTGGTGCAACGATGCTGCGTGTGATGTGCAGTTATTGCCCATCCAAACATGCTGCTTGTTGGTAGCGCATTCATACCACTAGCATATAAAATATGACACATCACAGGATGTGTATGCAGTTGATGTGCTATCGTGCATGGCACACAGTGACGTTAAGTTCGCACTATGTGTGAGCAGAATGCTGCTACTGCTTGATGCCAAGTTGGATACTGTTTGCATCGGTGTTGTTTCTTAATATATATTGGAGGAAGCACAAACCCGAGTGCATGCAGGTGAAAGTTGGAAAGATCTGCGCAATTTTCAGAGACTGCTGGCGGCCTTCAAGCGCACTACACACATTCATGAATCAAGGAGCATGCTGCTGCTAGTTTGCATGAAAAATGCTCCATCACACCCGGAGTACAGTTTGATACGTGGCACTGGGGTGGCGATGGAGCTGCAAAGTGACGTGGCTACAGGTGTGAATGTGGCTATAGGCGTGCTTGACAAAAGGAAGATTGTGAGAGCAGAGTACAAGTATGTACATTACTGAAGGTGCTTCCTGCTCCACTTGTGAACCAAATATGAAGTAGAAGAGTGAGAAAACTGTGGCTCAAAAGCATATGGCTGTGTGAAGCGTCACACAAACTACTCTTGACACACACGTGTTACAATTTTATGCAACACGCAAGTACAGTATAGCAAGCTACCACTTCTTGTGTTCATGAATGTGTAGAAGCGCATTGTAGCAGGGCTAAGAAGTGCTCGCTTATTGCTGTACGCTGCATACATGCAATGCGTGTGCCCCATGTGTGGCACACTGTTCACAGTTGCCAAACCTCCATTGCACACCCTCATCGTGTCCTCGTAAGCTGATACTGCGGCACCAACATGCGTGTAGCGTAAGACTTGTTGAAGTAAAACATTCCAGAACATTCTCATTGAGGTGGCATTGATACATCCACGCTCATGTTAAAAATGCAGTGCTGCGATGCATGCAGGCCCACCTATGGACAGCGTCAGGACATGATTCGTCATCTGCAGAGTATAAGATGCCCAGCTGTGTTTAAGGCTCCTGAATGCCAGAACTGTTCTCCCAAAGCCTGGCTGTATCACAGCAGGGTATGCATGAACGCCTAAACAAGCTGCTGCTTGCGGGGCACAGTACAATCTGTTGGAGTGGTGGCTCTGTGTTGGGATGAAGTAATCACATGCGCTGCGACTCTGATGCAAAGGTCGGTGATGAGCGAGACTGGGTGCGAGTTCTGCAACAACACTCTGCACCGCACCCCACACAGCGACGCACCAATAATTTGCACGGCACCCCACAAAGCGATAAACCGTGACAAGTGAAGGAGAGTGGGTGGCGCAGTGCAGGGCAGCTTGACCCAGGAAGAGCTAGAGTCAGGGCGCCAGGGGGGGGGGGGGCGTCGAGGCGGCTTGCTGCGATGGTTGCAAAATTGGCTATGAGAGAGGCGACACAGTGTTTGCACAGAAGAGTGAAATAGACCTTGCTGTGGCAGATCAAGAGCATGGTGGTGAACAAAGCCCTCCAGTGATTGCAAGGCCTCTGCCGCGAGTAGTCAAGCCTTGTAGTGCATGATTTCATGCAATTGTATAGCAAAGATCTGTGTGCGTGTATACCGCCATGTCCTATTCGTGCCTACAGGGACGTGGTACGAATACAGAAGGACTGCATATCAGATATGTGGCACCCATATCAGATATGACCCCTCGGTCAACAAATGCGGTCATATAGTGCAGTACGCGCCCGTTATCGGCGATTCTGAGTTGAGTAATTACAATCGAGGGTGGCGTGGTGCTCAGGACTTCGAAGTGGGGAGAGATGGGTATCGATGGTGCAGCCACAAGTCAATTGGAACACTCATGATGGCGCGCTCACAAGGAACCGAGCTTGATACAATGCAGAAACAAGATCAAACAACACCAGTTTAACTTATCTTTTTCGCACGGAGCTAGCTTCCGGGTGCTTCTTTCGCTGAGCATGCGGCTGCAATGGTACCGGTTTGACTAGTTCAACTTTGGTACCGCAAGCGAACAGCGTCCACAATCGTTCAAAATGAGTCGCGCACGCACACTAACAAGGCAATATTACCTCAAAAACACGGCGTGTATGCGTTTGAGTGCCATATCAGCTTTTGTACGCCAGGCTTTGCAAGGAAGCACAGTTCAAATAGTGATGATCACACCATTCCAGCTGCAACCAGACAGCACCATTCTTGGTTGAATATGTCACAAACATAAGCCAGTGAGAGTGTTAACGCACCCACGTACGAGACAGCAGCATATGGTAGGTGCCATTCGTCTCTGCATCAGCGTACGCCTCGTCGTCTAAGAAAACGGTATTGACCTTGATGCCAATCTTCTTGAGGTCTTCCTTGATATCGTCTTCAATAATAGCGGCCTCTGGGTCGTTCTCCTTCACAACAAAGTCGAGGCTGCGTTCTGTACAGCCGCCAGACATGATGAGAGTCAAACTCGCGCGCAGCCCAGTTTGAACGGTTCAAACTTCTTTCAAACAAACTAGCAATGCAGACAAGGTTTACTGTCGAATGGAAGTGCGCAGTTTAAATGAGCCTCTGTAGATACGACGGCTCTCGAATTGTACAGAATGCACTGATAGAAAAACCAAGTAGAATTCGCATCACATTGTGATCACATTGATGTCAGATCGTTAAACTTACTGAATGCTTACCAACTATAAAAAAAGTTATATCACCCGATCCATCTCGATTCGCAAACTCAGCGGCTGTGTCATGTGTACGTGGTACTGAAAGCCTTGCGGGCGGTACCAAATGGGGGCGAATGAGGCGCCGCCAAGGTTACCTTTTGCGCAAGCTACAAGGGGATTTTGTGTGGAACCGCCACCAGCCACACAACATCATGGACTGCCTAAACCCCTTCCTCACCACTGTGTCCCTCTTCGCCAGTTTTCAGAATTCACGGGAGTTTGCTCTAGTTTGCTCTCAGATCTTAGGTGAGTACTCTAAAACGAGTGTCTCCAAGAGTGCCTCAGCGAACATGAGCAGCTAGTGCATGAGCAGATAGTTAATCTGAGCTCACAGTAGGCCCACAGCTATGTTCGCTGCTGTGTGTTGCGCAACGCACTGCAGCAGCAGCACACCACCTTGTTACAGAACCTGCCTTGTCAAAGTCAACACACCCCGATGACAATTCTCTCTCAATCATACTACTCACAAACACAACTGTGCCTCATTCACCAATTCACTACCATCTTGCTGATGAGTTTTTTTTTCTTTCTTTTTGCACCAAAACTTGAACTCGAACAACGCAATCACTCAGCGGCTGCAGCCACAGAGTTCCACACCGACAAACGGTGCAGCAGCTGCAGCATACACAGAAATCCAGTCACCTCCACAATTTCCTCAGGCAGCAGAGCTTTTGCCTGCTCAATTGTTCGCTCATCTACCTGTGCAGGGCTAGGCCCCATTGCCTTTCCCATCATCAGAACAGCCCTCAGCTTCTCTCCAGAGTCTTCTTGCCCTTTCAGTGCTTTGGAGGTGGAAGCAGCATCAAAGTTGATAGCACAGTCTGTCAGCTCAGAGGTGGCGCCGTGGTGTGCAGCAAGCTGTGTTACACGCTCGGCCAGAGCCTCATTGCCAAGGCGCTTTGCAAACACAATTCCTGCAGCAGCATACCACATGTTGTGACTCATACTCCGAGTATGTGGGTGGCACCTGTCTGTTGGGGTATGCATGCTTGCCGATAAGCATGCACAATTCTGAAGGAGTGGCTGGGGGGTTGGAACACAGTGTTCATTCCTGCTCACATGCAACAGATTGCACTTCAGATGCAGCACTGATGAGACACACCTGCCAGAGCTTTCATACGCAAGCCAACGACAGAGTGCTGTGGAGCAAAGTTGTAGTGCATCATGCCGGCCAATGCATGGCGCACACGACCAAAGGACAAAGACTCCAACAGAGGCTCATCAAAGCCATACCCTGGATCTCAGTATGTTCCTCTCAGAACTCGTACTTACTTGCCCTTTTACGGTGTCTGCCCTTCATCTTTCAGGCATATAACACGCACATGCACGTTTTGGCCACTTAGCTTGAACTACAGGCAAAGCGTACCAGCCAGGGGCTGCATGCCCACACACAGAGGTTGGTGGCTGAAACAAATTGCATGACATGATGTACTGTCAGGCATGACTATTTGTGGCAATGCCCACAATAGCAGCAGGGCTTGACGTAACTCTAATCATCACTTGTAACAGGCAACAGCTGCTCGGAACAAGTTGAAAACTCCCAGTGCTCCAGTTTCCAGAACCAGGGATGTGTGTGTGGGGCGTATGTTGACCTATCAACAGGAATGAGGGCTCTGTGGTTTTTGCACCAGACCAAGCTGATGGTTTTGGGTTCGAAACAAATATGAACTTCGATGCCCAAAAGCACTCACACATGAGGCACATGCATGTGCAATGGGGTAAAGTAGTACCGGCAAGCATGGCTCTTGCAGCAGCGGCGTCTGATGGCACGCCCTCCAGCATGCTGGCCTCCTTATGTAATGCAGCTGGAGAATTCCTGAGCAGTGTGACAAACTCTGGGAAGGAGTCCACGCTTGGAGCTGGTGCATCACTCTGTGGCAGCAGCTCACCTACAAATACATCGTTCCTGTTGTTCTCTTGTCTAGATCTGTTTGCAGCTCTCACAAAACGCCCATGCGTTGCCATGCAACGACAAATCAGAGCAAGAATCGCAGGCGGTTTTCCCATTGCAAGAGCAATACGCATGCTTGCACAACACACTAGTCTCAGATTTATGGGACGAGGACTTGTAGAGAAAGAAAGGGAAGGGTCGAAACATGTCGTGCAAGCCAGTGTAACCATCTCAGTATCAGCTGTTTCATTGTTGTGATATCTCTTTGCATGTTCACCATATGGAAGGCGGAAGATCTGGCGCAGTATTTTGCACGAAACAAGCATCAAGCGCACGTGTGAATGGACATTGGTTTCTTTCGATGGGTGGAGGCTACACCTGCCCATGCATGCTGGCCGATCTGCCATTCAGAAGGCCCCAGAACCTTCGAAACATCGTTCACTGACTGCTGCTCCAGCTCCACTCCCAAACCATCCATGAATTTTGCGAGGTAGCCCATCATGCATGCACCCATCGCGACCCATTCAGTGCTCGGCCGAAAGGTATTTCCGAAGGTTTTGGTGCAGTGCACGAGTGAACGTGTGCGGCACTGTTGCCAGTGCCGTTGCATACTGTACCACTGCCTGCTCCACTGGTTTGTCTGCTCCGCGCCCTGCAGTTGTCACCATGTGGGTACTAGTTTTAGATGACTGCGACAGTTGTGAGTTTACTCTTGTTGGTATCTGTTAGAAGCCTGCCAGGCAGAGAAACGGAACGCTGAGCTAGAAAATCAACTCTAAGATCTCAGACAGCACAAAGAGGCCGGATTCGATGCGTACATTGTACAGTGAGGACCATGATGAGTTTTGTTTCGTGTTTGTTTTCGCTGCTGTATGTTATCACAACGTGGCATGCTCACACGTAATGGCTGAGGAATCACCTGAAGCAGTGTCTGGCCCTGCACCACGTCGTTGTGCAAAGGAGGCACAGTGTGCTGTGCAGTAGCTGCACTCTGCAGCTCGGGATGCAGCCACCAGTGTCAGGCCTATCAACTCTTTTGGTGCAGCCAATCCTGCAGACACCCAACGCACTTGATTTCATCTTGCAAGCCCAGATAGCTGCCCAGATAAGTACCAAGATATATGTGGGGGGGGGGGGGGGGGGGGGGGGGGGGGGGGGGGGGGGGGGGGGGGGGGGGGGGGGG
>JAUMHD010029175.1:0-28058 GCA_032359135.1 Ulvella scutata | reverse complement strand
GATTATACGGAATATTCGTATAATATACGCTATATACGGAATACAGGCCACGTCATGTACGCTTAGGCACAGCCCTATCCACATGCATGACACAGACTATCCAATCTGGTGCTGTGCACCATGATCTGATATAAAGCTGTCAATGACCCCGGGATATCTGACCCGTTTCAATTCCGTATTACGCGAAGGTTACACCTCAGCACTGATATCGCAGACACCCTCACTCTGCCTCTACTGGCAGAAGCGTGATACACCAGGCAGCCCTGTGCCTGTCAACAGCTAGCACCGCCACACAGACTAGCAATGAATCGATCTCGGCTTCAAACTTGTCAATAAGAAGAGTTCTCTACCACCACTACCAAGTGACACTCATGCCTAGTCACTACCTTTCCGGTTTGTAAAAAAGGGCACTAAGTGTCACTGACGCCCACATATGTGTGAGACTTGCTGTCACAGCAGTCATGCACGTGACGTCATGCAGTGTTTAAACAAGTCCAGGGCCTTGTCCTGTACCTCAGGGCTCATTAGGAAAGTGCCATGCGCGCCAGGGGTCTGAATCATGTGATGCATGCATCTCTTGTCCTTGATCATCACAGCATCGGTCTGCAGAAGCTTCTTAACAAAGTCCACTGGAACATACTCATCACTGTTGCTCAGGCACACCACAGAGCCTGGAGGCAGCTGGCTGGGGAGCAGCATGACGTGGTGCCAGTAGAAGTTGCGCGCAAAGTGGTGAGCGAGAACAAGGTCGCGGCTCACAACCCATTTCGCCAGCGCTGGGGGGTTGCACAGCAGCTCAAAAAGACTCACAGCTGAGTGGTTGTGGTACACAAACTGACCAACCAGTTGTGGAGCACAGGCGACCATGCATACCTGCACGCATTCATGCGTGTGAAAGCGCTGCGGTGTGGGCATGTGGCGCTGTAGCTGTGCTTATACATGGGGTTCATTCATGGGGTTCATTTAGGATTCACATTAATTCTTGTGAGCTAGAGAGTTTTACCGGAGAACTTGCGACAGTTCGTGTTTTGTTGGTTGTCAACTGACCAGTTGTCAGCAGTACAACACGGCCGTGCACGGTGAGTGCGTGGCAGGAGGGGTATGCATGCATGAGACGTACTGGCTCGCAGAGAAGAGAGGGCTTCACGAGATGGGGATGTAGGTGCTGCATGCGTGCGAGAATGAAAGTGCCGAAGCTGTGGGCGCAGAAGTGCGCAGCTTCGATGCGGTGCTGCTTCAGAACACCTGAGATCTCCTCCACCACCTGCACATGGCCACCAGCACACGTGCCCTCACGTCCCCTCTGTGGTTGCTTGCACTGTCATTGAAATGTGTGCAGCGAGAAGACCCACAAGCTTGCTGGCAAGGAGGATGTGTGAAGCGTGTGCAGATAACTCAAAAATTCGTGTTTTTAGCCTCCAAAGTACATAGAGGCATCTGAGAGGGCTATGTGATAGACGTAGATACTGGTGGCAAGGTGAATGGTGCGTAGTGTGGGAAAGTGGAAGCCCTGAGTGAAGTATAAACTAGTGAAAATTCAGCGTGGCTACAGGTGACTGTGTGTTTGTTGGGGAGTTCAGGGTGGGGTCGATACACGTAGACATCCCCCTTACCCTGCGGGAATATCCTTATTCCATGCTCGGGGGCCGCAGCGGGAATATCCTTATTATCCCCCCCCCCCCCCCACACACACACACATATATATATATATATCATTATCCAGTTGAATATATCATAAACAAACACCATGTAGTAGGTGACCAGTTCGCGTTCCCTATCGAGTGCTAACTCACACATCAAGCGTGCAGGTGCATGTAAGGGGCGCCCACCTGGTCTATGGGTTGGGAGTAAGAGAGAAGGCGCTGCGAGACGTGGTTGATCTGCAAGCACATCTCGTGTCAGATGTTTCGATGCATGGCTGGCTGACCCTTAACCTCTGAACCCTAACCCATAATGGCTGGGTGTGCAGGATCCGAGCGCCTGTGAAACGCATGCAGGGTCAGATGCATGTACTAGCTGCCTTGTGCTGCCTCATGGAAGATGAGTCATGGAGATTGCATGTGTGGGCCTACAAGTGGCACAAAAGAAAAAGAAAAGAAAGAAAGCACTTGTGGGCCCACAAGCTAGCACGTGGGGCTGGCATGCCAAGCGGAGCGCATGTGAGGAGGAGAGTGTGCAGGGCTTCACATGCACTGTCAGTGCTGTTTGATTGGGTCCCACATGATCTACATGTTGAGATATCTCATTGTTGCAAGCCAATTATGGGCAATCTACCGGTCCCTCAGGGCATGCAATAAAGGTGTCCATGGGTGTATCGGCTCACTTTTTTTAGTGTATGTATCACTGTGTTTTAGCTGAAGGCATTTATCAATGCGTGTAACATGGCCATGCATGGTGCACGTCAGCAACAATGAGCATCGGTTGCAACCCATGGAGCACGCAAGGCATGCCACTAATGAGAAGACTGCAAAGCTACAGATAGATAAGTAATTAAACAGATTATTCAAGGACTACGCCATAGATGGTAACCATCTTGTAACAGAACGTTATTTTTTCACGTGGCACAGCTGAGGCAACGCCGTCCGCGGGGAGTGAATGTAGGTGATCAGCTTGGAGTGGCAGGGCAGTAGCAGGGCGCACTTGGGGGATGATGACCGGCGTGTCTACAGGGAGCACAGTCAGAAGCTTCCACAAGAACGCCAAGTACGGAAAAACACCCACACCGACCCCATGCAGGAACACCATCCCAGTTCGCTGTGGTACTTTCTGAGTTTGAGCACAGGAGGTAGGGTAGAATGCTTGGACCTTGCCGGAGCCGGTTCGCGTGCGTGCTGCAGCTCCAGAACTGGAAGATTCGGAAGAATCAGAAGAACATATAGTGCTTTGTTGATCCCCATAAAGACCCTGAGGCTCAGTGCTGCCATCAGCTACTGTAGAGGTAGAGGTGCGTACGGCTGCGCGACGCCTGCCACGACCGCCAGTGGCCACAGGGGTGGACTTGTCCTCGACCTTCAGCAGAGGAGAGCCGTGACGATCTCCTTGTGGCACGACGATTTGTTTCTGCACCACAGCGCCCCGTCACCCGCTCTCTCTATGGAGGAAATGGTCGCTACAGTTACTGATGGGTGCTGCAGTTGCACCCATTATAGTGGTAGGGGGTGCCTGACAGGGCGGAAACAAGGCGGAAATTTGGCATGAACAATAAAAATCCGCCCACAACTCAGTTGGGTACTTACTAAAGATATGTCGACCTGTGTTTGTCAAAGCTTAGGTGACAATCCTCATCGGGTCCCCGTACCGAACCTGCCGTCTGAAGCACAGATGTCACCTCCAGACGTCTTCCCCAGTATGAAAACGAGGCAGTGTAGTACTTCTGAAACCCCATCACTGGGAGCACAATGGGGCTCCACAGGTGTGGCATCTCGAAGATGAGATGCAGAAACAATGGCTTGAATACAACGTTGAGATCTTCCCGCAAGTGCGCCATGTGCTGCACAGTTGTGTTGTAGCCCTTCTGGAAGTGCACACTGAACCTCAGCTGCAGCTGATTCGTGAACTCCTCCAGTTCTTCGTTCTCTCTAGCAGACATTTCGTCTCGTGACTTATGCCTGCGCAAGCAGGTACTGTCTGCTGAGAAAGTGGCAATGTCTGTGGGTATGTGTGTGGAAAGATTGCGGAACCAAGAGACCAGATACTTAATTGCAGATGCAGGAAACAGCTTTTTGATGGGAGCACTGAGACACCCCTTGCAGCTGGTATATTGTAGCTTGATGCTGTAGCTGTAGCTGTGAGCTCTAGGATCCTGTTGCACAAGTCACGAGTCATGATGAAATTTCTGTCGGAGTGAAGGAAGAACGGGAGAGTTCACGAACCACCTGCAGTTTAGGTTCAATGTGCACGTCCAGAACGGCTACAACACAGCTATGCAGCTTATGGCGCACTTGCGGGAAGATCTCAACGCTGAATAGTCCCACAAGGTTTTCGTGTCGGCAATGTGTCTGCTCATGAATGCCACCCCTGGCATGCATGGCTGTTGACCTGACAAGCTCCGCTTCAAGCTGTATTGCAGACTGATATGCTTTGGCATGCGAGGGTGTGATCATGTATGGCAACCAGGTGGGGAGCAGGGACTGCACCACAAACCGTAGGCCCAAAAGTCTTGGACATTCTGACGCCTCAGTTGTTCAAAAGGGACGTTCTTGAACCATCCAGAGAGGAACTCTTTCATGTCCACTACACCAACCAGACTGTAGATCATCGCAATTCTTGAGTGAACAGTGTCGTGGGCAGGCAGGTGTCTTGTTGCTGACATCTGTGCCCATCTGCTCTGCAGCCACATCCAAAACAGGACCTCTACTGCCCCCCATATTGCTGCACACAAAGCGCTTTGTATCACAGGAACTCTTGGTACTGGCTATCTGAGACTTGGTCACCAGCTCTGCCACATCAGCACACTGCAACGCATTGACACGTACCTAGGATCCCTGAACGTGTCCACAGCGACACTACCAAAAGAAGGATCGCAGTTGTCAGTGTTAATGTATGCCTTCGCTCGAACAGAAAGCAGTTCCATGGGTTTGTGCTACTGGCGACACTCGCTGCATTGACCATGTCTACGTAGTAGTCTGTTTATGAACTGATCGATACCGATACGTAAGCAGGTATGAAAGTAAACCGAGTCTTCAAGAGACTGTCTCGTGTATCAAGACTCAGGTTTACGCGTGAAGCGTGCTGTACGTCGGCAGACTCTGTTAAAGCTGTGACACCGCTCAGTGCCGCAGGGCACTGCAAGAAAAATAGTACACCTTATGCTTTCGCATTCTCCTGCAAGTACTTGAAGCGTGTGCTGGACATCCATTGGTCCTGCGTGCAGGATGTGTACCCAAGAGGAGTACGCAAGACAACGGATGCACTATAATGCGTTATCATCAACGCACCGCGCGCAAATCAAGTTGCTATCAGTTCCAGAATGTAAAGCGTGCGCTCGGAGCGTTGCAATTTAAGTGCAAGGTCTGCCACACTCTTCCTAAAGGGTCAAGAACAATGTTTGGGCTGTGGGTACTGTCGAGCTCGTTTGCAATATCTGAAGTGCGACAGACACACTCTTGCAGATTATATTATATTGGCGTTGATCCAGCTGCAGGGACACATCGTGGTTTCTGCAAGAGGTTTCCTACATGTGCTGAGCAAGTACATTCCAGCAGCAACCTCTTGGACTCCACAACTACTGAAGAATTCCGACATACTACCTCTTGCAGGCTTCTTGTAGTGCACTATAGTGTTGATGTGTCACGTGCAGTGCATGGTCTGCATAGCATGCAGTGATCCTGCAGAGCTATTTCGGGCAACCAGATGGCCTTTTCTGCAACTCACCAGCGCACTCTCACTGTAAAGATTACGCCCGGCACTGATTAAAGAAGTAACTCTGCGATTCTGGGCATGCAGTTGCTGCAGCATTTCTTTGGACTTGGATCTTGGGACAACCTGCCCAACGCACCCGCACAGGTCTACACTCAGCTGCACATCCCCACCTCTCGCTTCAACGCAAGATTTCGTGAAGATGCAGCTTTGGATTTCTGGTCTACCTACCCCTTAAGAGTGCATGGGAGTTCTTGTCATTTTCCGGCGGATTTTGATTGCAGAAAACTAAAACCCTAATTGGAAACCCCGCCATACACCCCCCTGCCTCCACAGGCTCCTGATGCGACCCTCAAACACTTACACTTCGGCCTAGGAGCATCGTCAACAAGGCAACCAAACAATCTCGTTACGCACATGCAGCCATCCTGCCGTGCCACCGTTCTTAGCACTGTCTCCGCATCTACTCAGGGGAGCCAAGGATGTCCCGTGCCTCATCCCACGCGCCATCGATCAGGTGCCCCCCCCCCCCCCCCTCGGCCTTCTTTACAGCCTGTCTTCGATGCTCTTGGCCAGTGCATGCATGCCCTTTACTTGCGCAACAGTGGTGGGGCCTTGCGAGAGGATGGCGAGCAGCTGCCCGACTGGTGAGATCTTGCGGCCGTGGTTGACTCCACCTCCCCTGAGGAGCTCGCCACTGTCTCCGCATAATACTGCGATTCGGCTCCATCGCTCGACTAGTGCATGGATGTCATGCATGGTAGCCATCTTGTCAGGGCCTCTCGCAGATGCATCAGAAGCCTCAGATGTACCTGCAGCAGACTGGGCATGAAAGCAGCACTTTTTAGATGAAACGCCGCCTCTTAACATTCAGTTGAACAACAGAACACTGTGAATGCATTGTAACTGAGCACTCCACCAGTGACGCTCAACAGGCCATATTCCCTGTTTCTTTATTCCCGTCAGATCGTACTTCAGGTCACTCACAACATATTATCGTCAGAAACCACTACAAGAATGCAACCACTACATCAGAAAAGACTACAACAGTGTCTGCATGTCGGTAAACCTGTCAGTAAACATTAAACTTGCTTCGGGTTGATTAAAACACACATCTCGAGGACTGTCGTGATGATAAGTTTCTCACACAGACTCGCACCCTGCTGCAGCCTCTGAAGGTGGTCGAAAACTTGAGCCAGCACCACAGCCACAGAATGCGAAAGATTCAGTGACGGTTGGTCCCTTCCAGAGGGTATCGCGCAACAGTGCGAGCAGGCCAGCACCTCCTCCGCACTCAGCCCCGACTCCTCCCTCCCAAACACGAAGGCAGTGTGATAGCCCCGCGCAAACTGGTTGTCGTGACTCCCAGCCAAAGCATCTAGATCTCGCAGATACAGGCCTGGATCACTTCTCACAGTTCCAAGATCTCTCTCCGCAGGATGCTGTGGAGGGGTGCGGCCGGCGCCAGAAATACACGCTGCAGGAAGCTCTTGGGCTGTGGAGTCTGCAGCGGCAGGGACTGCTTGCTGAAGGGCGTCTTGTGGCTTGGATGTTGGACACATAGTCTGGCGAGAGAGTGCCAGGGGTGGAGGAAGGCTGTCATTGAGCTCGGACCAGCATCTGAAGAGAGGGCGGGCTGCGCCTGACCTCCTGGTGAAGGCCACCGCTAGATTTACATCTGATACGGCATCCTGTAACAGAAATTAATGCTCAATGTAACAGCAATATCCTGTTCACTGCAAACCTTGTAACAGTATCCCACAACTGCACCGTCCCACGTGATTCATATGAGCGAGTCTTGGGAAACAGGAGGAGGGGAGGGAAACAGGAGGGCAGTCTCTTTGGCGAGAGACACAGAGGAGAATCCAATTGATAAGAACTGAACTTGGAAATGACTTACATGCGGTATTCAGTTCAATGCTTGGCTGCCTGCGGCTTGAACATTTTCTGTTCAGAGTTCGTAGGGCCTGCAGTCCCCGCTATTATCTACTGCCGAGAGCATTGCAAGAAACAAAGAATATGAACACCAAATTTTCAGCAAACGATAATCATACGCAGGGAATTGGACAAGACCGGAACCCATTGTTACAATCACAGGCAGAAGCTCAAACAGAGTATGCGTATCTTCGAGATAGTTGCCGAATGTTTCGTGCAGTATGTTATTGCATATACGCCAGCAACCACATCACCAACACGTCATGCCTCATCTCGTGGTTCACTGTCTGTCTCCTGCTCTACATTCGTTGTACACCTCTTATAGATTGTCTACTTACTTTCAGCTTCCCTTTACGATGCGATCACTTCGTGGAGGGCAGAGCTTTGTAAGCGTACTATTCACACATCTCAGTACGTATACCTGCCAGGGCATTTTCGGTGATTTGGCTGCCAGGGCAAGTTTGCTGATTTGAATGATCGTAGCAATGGGCGCTTGTATGTATCTAGTACCCACTCAAGCTTTTCGCCACCGATAGCAAGTATCCTCGCTTTCTTTCCATCAGAAAATACAGCGCTTCCAGAAGGTGATACAATGTCCGGTGCTGTGTCAAGTGGTCAAAGCATTTTCAGAAAGTTAACACCGCACCTGGATATCATTATGGACTTTGATGTTTTCCACAAGGCTGGAGCCACATGCGATCTTGAGCACCTCATCGCAGAAGACATCACATCTTGGAGCCACCACATGGAGTGAACCGCACTGCAACCACCAACGGCACTCTAACACTCATTAGACAGTGTCTGCCATGCACTGATGCTGAGTATGTATTGGTTTACACAGTATCTCATGTACATTGTCCCTGAGCTATTGGCCATGGAGTCTTCACACAATTATGCAAGGCTTCTAAACATCTCTGCTGTTGCTGTAGGTAGAAAGCATTTCATTCACTACGCTGCATTTCATGGCAGGCATGGAGGCTGTATGAATCGTTGACGATCTCAGGAGTACTCCTTCAAGTGCTTTCAGGAACGAAACGTACTTGCTGCTATGAATCCAACAGCACTGTGGCAGAATCGTAAACTTCACACAAGCACACCTCGAAGTTGTCGCACGCCCTGGCGACGGCGCCTACGTTGGAAGGGTGTTTTGGGGCCACCAACACAACTTTCATTTCGTCCAGCAGCAGATCCTGCGCGCCAGACGCCACGCTGACCGTCACAAAATCGTACTACTGGATTGTAAGGCCATTGTGCACCTGCCGGCGATGTGAGCGAGCAGAGAGATTGCGCTGGCACCTGATTCGCTGCAGCCTTCATCTTGCTTCGCGCCATACGTTGTTCAAGCCATACACCCTTGACCGAGGAGTCTGAGATGTCTCGATTGGAAGCTTTGCAACAACAAGCTGGTACATGTACAGCCCGGTTTGTCGCTGGAACTGTCAGGCGCATTCTGGCAACAAAGAAGGTAACTGAGAGCAGCACCCCAGAATATCCCTATGCACAGGTCAAATCAGGAGCTTGTTTTTGAAAATTGGAGTAAATATGGCACATCCTCGCCACAGGTAGATGTTGGATCGCAGAGCACAGGACACGTGTGAAGACACGCCGGGAAGAGAGCGACGCGGTTCTAGAGCAGGAAGGGCAATCATGCGTATATGACGTCTCTAATCATCGATCGAACAGTTATTGATGCATGATATCACTTTTTCGTTCTTCGTCCCATCACCTTTGCCTTTTGAAACCTTAGGCCGCTTGCCATACGCAGCTCATCACTGAGGCCACCCACTCTGCCTTCCCTGGCCCGAGCCGCCGGCGTTACACTTGTTTTGCGAATGTGTATGCCCAGCTGGCTGTTTTGTGCTGTAGGTACATGTCCCTCTCGGTCACCCTGGAAAAGCATGAACTGTTACATGTAACACCTCCCCAAAACCAATGTTGTAAAGTATTTCGCTGACATAATTAATCTCTCCCCATTCCCTAACTATATCCCTGCTGTGCAGTCTCTGAGCACAGGTGCTCAGAGAACAGGTGCTCCGCTGAGCTAGTGTCCATGCGATTTCACAGCACACACCATCCCCAGACACAAGAAACAATGGTTTGGAACTGCTCTAAATCGTTCAACACATGATACCAATTGCCTATGCCACAAGAGCCACTTCACTTGGTCACGAGTCGGCTTCTTCGTCTTGGTTTGGTGCTAGCTTACGCACTGCTTGCATCATGCTATGAGACTCTGATTCAGTGACCTTGCCCGTTGCCTTCCAACGTATTCTACCCTGGCTATCAACCACAAACACGTAGCCAGTCAGGCGGTTATTCATCTGCAGGCCCTCTGTGACAGCTGCCTCCTCCCCAAAGTAGTGAACCTGTCGCACTGGCATCTTTAGCATCGCCTTGCTCTCCTTTGCACGCGAGGAATTCACCAAGAACCCCTTGAGCGGCCACATCTTCATTATCTGCAACATCAGTCACTTTGGATTCAGGTGCTTTGAAAAGGTGCAGAGGGAGGGGCTGCTGCACTGAAACACCTGCAGGCCACCTCGTCCACTTATGTGGTCAACAAATGCAGCTTTATTTTCACAAAGAAAAGGGTCGTCGTGTACGCGACGATTGGGTTCTCAATAATTCGATCCTGACGATGATCCGGTCCAGAAATGAGGGTACAAACAGTGCTGAATTTTTAAGAGGAGGCTATACACAGCTGTAGATTCGTAGCTGCTGCACGAACACATGTGATTCAGGTCCATGCATCTCACGCGTGTGATGATGCATAAATGCAGTGACGAGACAGATTCCAAGCATGCCCTTGGGATCTGTACAGGCAGGAACTACCATGACGGTGGCGAGTTCTTGTGTCAGGTACTGAGATAAAACTGAGAATGTACCAGGGAGCTTCAGTATCGCATGGTAACACAAGGCGCCTTGTGTTACCAGTGTAACACAAGGCAGTGTCAGCCCAAGCCCATGTGGGCAGAGAAGACAACAGGAAGCACACCGCAAGGTCACAAACGGCCAGTTCCACTAGCTCTACATCCATCTGATCCCCAAATGTGTCTTTAATGACGTTTCTCCACTCTGCCAGATACATCTCAGCAGAGGCTCGATACGAAGCCAGCACAATGCGTGCATTGATTCCAGCTTCTGGCCTGCTAAATTGCTCCTCCCCTGAGTGCGAGCTCACCATCATTGGAGGCCACAGTGGTGCTGCATGTTCAGGTAGGAATGTGGCTGCTGTCTTGTCAACTATCTTGCCATCTTCCTTGTTGATTGTCCTCAAATCCCGGCTTTCCTGCACAGTTCAAGTTTCTTTGAAACATTGGCCTTCTGATGCAAGGCAAAGAATTGGGACACGCGGCCAGGGCCTCGCACTTGCACCAGCACCAAAAGAACTTGTGCAAGGGTATTGATGGCAGATACGGATGAAAACGCGCACCACTATGCGCCATCTAACACCCTGCGCAGCATCAGAAGTGTCTCGTTCCCCACCCTTGTCCTCTGAGGCGCTCTTCTTGGCAGATGAGCGGTCAAAGATGTGCCAGCTAATACGGGATGAGCTAGATGTCTCGGTAGTTGCCATATGCACGCGCCTTTGCACCTGAGCTGCTTCCATGTCGCTGCTCGAGGGTGCTATGTACGTAGTTGTGCCTGGAAATTTGGATAGGTGGCGCCCGACACCACAAGCTGAAACACGGCCAAGCATCCTGAATTCACGGAGCCTCAAATAGATACTTAATTCATGTCATGTGACGATGATCTGTACATATACTCTGACATATATTTTGACAGTATCACGGCCTATTCCGTCTGAATCACACAGTTTCCAGCCCGCATACAATAACTGGAGGACCAAGCGCGTGAAGATACGTCTGCTGTATCAACATAAACGCTTTATAGGCGATGAATGCAGGACATGGCCCTTATCCATGCGTAGAACTTGTTTGACTTGAAGTGCATGCTTCTAGCTGATGCCTCGAGAATGGGGTACTTTGTACCTGTAGACATATCACAAAATGGAGCTTTGCCGACGGAGCCTGTCTGTCACCATCGCACTCGAGCCTTTGCACAACACATCTACATATTGTGGACCCGGGCCTGGCCCGAACAATTTCACGTTCAAATGCATGCAGCACCAATTTTCGCCAATGCAGCTACACGCACGGAGTCAGTGACATCCTAGAAGTGCGCTCAACCAACCTGTCTGTGCATTCCTCACTAACTTGCCCTCTGCGTGGCCGCAGAGGGGTCCAGCAGACAGCACGTTCCACACTACCCTGGCCATGGTACTTGTTGGCACTACCCGAACAGACCACCAAAAGCAGTCCGAACCACTGGGGGGCAGGATCTGCAACACTGATGTGTCAAGGCTGTCCACAGAGGTGTCAATCTCCTCTCTGCTGGTACTGTCAGAAGCAACGAGCCACGGATAGCAACCTTACACCACGATATCCTAGGCAGAAGACAAGCTCACAACAAATGTCCCAACCTTCAGTGCTAAACACCCTCAAAAACTATCTTCCTCCAATGTGTGTTTGGTCCATTGTGCAGTGCGCCCAGCTCGCAGAACCCTTCCCCCCAGCACTGTGATTTTCTGGCGAGGTGTTGCACCTCACTTGATCACCCAAATTGAGGATGCACCGACAACCTGTGCAGGGCTCCATGATGACTGGCGCCACCTCGGCCACCAGCACCGCGCATCACCGCGGCGGTGTCAGGTCGGCAACAATTGCGAGCACGTGCAGTGGCTGGGGGGGGCTGGGGGGAAGCAGAGTGTGGTGCACCGACGAGAGCATCTCTTCATCCGCTGCGACACACACCTCATCCGCCGCCTCGGCGACGCACCCTCAGCCTCAAAGACCGCAGCGCCGAGTTAGGTAATGGGGGGAGTAATCGGGTTAGGCAACCTTAGGAGATCGGGTTAGGTAATGGGAGAAGACAAGAAACAACGAGGCTGCCGTCAGCCGGTTCCTGTGCACGGGGTCAGGAGGGGTCACAGCAGACAATCTAATCCAAGTTGGTGTCGCCCTTTTGTGACCGAGAACAGTGCAACTGTTGGAATATATCCAGCCCAACCTAACCACTGGACTGGCTAGTCGTTCCAACGGCAACGCAATGTCCGTCTGTTTCTTTGCTCTGGAAGAGCTATTTTTTTCGAATAAAGTTGTTGCTTTTCTGCGCTAACGAAATCATTTCAAGCAATGGCAACTGCAGCACATGATATACGAAAAATAGAGCACTCTGGGCCACCAGAGGTGTACTGACCTGAGAACAGGGGTTCTTGCTGTTCCCTCCAAAGCATACCGTGAGCAGGTACGGCGCTGAGCAGTTCCGGCGCGGCAGTTGAAACCCCTAGACCTGGTGGAACAAAGGACCCTTGCTGTTGATGGAAGCTTGTGAGAACCTTTTCTGTTGCTTGACCAGCACGCCACTGGCAGTACACTTCGCATGCAAGGTTGATAGTGACTAGCGGAAGCGGGAGGTGCTGTGATGCGGATGAGGCAAGCACCAGGGCACGGGTTAAATATGGGCCCCTTGACCACGTGTGGTTCTGTCACTATCCCAGAGAGCACGGGTAGGTAGACCAGATTTTCCAGGCCATGCTGAGCAACGTGATGAATGTAAGAAAATAGTTTTTCTGAGCACTTTTGGAGTGCTGAACACGACTTCCAATGGGTCATCACGACACTTGTCTCATTCGTTCTGTGGTGATGTATAGATTCGAATGGGACGGCAGAAATGACGTCGGATACAGATTGTTTTCGCCCTAGGACGTTTTGGAGGTCAACAGGAGGGGCTCGAAGTTTAATATATAAACATTTCGCTCTAAATGTTTACCCGTCTCATTCGTTCGTCACACACATCCACAGGTACCTATCGCATTCGTTCGTCATACACTCCCACAGATAGATCTCAAATGCGCAGAGGTGTTCCTGCGCGACCTAGCAGCTTGACTCAGTGTGTTCGAATCGAATTTAGAAGCGCAGATTTGGCTCACACTCGACAATGTTTGCGTGCTAGCGGTTTGGTCGTGCACTGTTGCACATCTTAGAATAATATTACCCAGCAATTTGACGTTCTTTGTTTCGCTTGGTTCGGTGCAAGCAGACCATCGTCAGGGAAGAACATTCATATGTGCAGTGACAGAAGGTGAGAAGGCACTATGACAGAGAAGACAGATAGAGCAGCTGTCACTTGCGTGCAGCCGATCGCAATTGTTGATCATATAGCTAGGCTGAATGAAGAGGAGCTGAAGGAGGTTCTTGGCGACGAGGAGGCAGGAGGCAGCCGCCGAGTGGAGCGAGAAACCATCAATTGCATGCTTCAGAAAACAGGTATCAACTTTAGAGCTTCATGCGTGTTTTTGCGATGGAATGTGGCTTGAATTGGCAGCACTAGGACCAAGGAACATATGTTGCAGGGGCTAGCAAGTTTGACACCACACCAGGAGGGTCTTCAGCGAACACCATCCGCGCTCTGAGTGGCGGATTTCCTGTACATTGTCGGCTTCTCGGAGCCAGGTACTCCCTGTCCTGGTTTATTCTTGTCCTCCTGTCTTTGTTGCAGTTTCCAGATTGTCAGATTCCACTGGAGTGTTTCGCATCCTGTGCCTCGCTGAACCCAGCAGAGCTTGTCAAGTACAGGGTCCTAGCGTAGCCATTCTTATGGAAGCTCTAAGCTATCGTGGTGACCTCAGGATGGAGGTTCCGATTTCACTCCTAGATCCTTGCAAAGAAAGTCCCCAGCATGAAGTAGGTCATGTAGAGTACTGGGGCCGGGTTCACGCTGGATCTGGATGCCACCAGTGCGCAGTCTAGGTGAACCTGCAACTGAGTGGCAAGAATGTCAATCAGCATTGGCACCACGGGGTGTGCAAGCAGTTGCCACTGCCATACAATGCCCACTCCACATGTTCATTGCTGTCCCAAGCCATTTTTTAACTGTTGTAAACGTAGTTGCTGTGGGCTGAGTATTGAGGGAGATGTGTAAGCACAGGGGAGACGATTCATGGGGCAACCTTTTTGAAGAGAGTATGGTCGATGCTGGAGTGGACGTGTCACGCCTTCTGGTGCAAAACACCCCCACAGGTGAGCCCACTGTGCATCGTTCTCACTAGTTTTGTTATACCTCCATTGCTGTGTTTACAAGCCGAGGCAGCAGTTAGGGGGCAAGATTCCAAGACGTAGAACGCAACGTGCATGAACGAGGTAAAAGAGTACCACTTCACTCGAATGGATACCTCAAATGAGCAAGATATATTCCAAGTGAATGTGCATACCTGCTTCGTCATGTCTCCTTTTGTAACTTCATTTCATCTGCTTCAATGTCAAGAGTGCAGCTGAAATGACTGTTTCGAACAGTTGCAATGGTTGGGTCCTGGCCTTGGCCACACAGCTACATAGGTCGCCGCGCCAACATAACAGTAAGATACAGTGCACATTGATATGTCAGAGTGCGACTCCTGATACTGTAACACTCTCCATGCTTCCTGTTGCTCAGACGAATACTGCTGTAGCTACCAGCCACAGCAGATCATCGAAAAGGTTGTACTGCTGGTATCTGATCATCATCATTCCAGGTTCCTTTGCGTTTGTAGCATAATTGAGTTTCATCCTTGTGATCAACATGGAGTGTACTGTGAGATTCATGAGTTTGCTGGTACATGAGCCATTCTATGGAGTTATGCATGTAACTTTACACACTGTGAGATTCATAATCAGTGGACAGTGGAAATGATCACAGTGCAGGGAGGTCGCTGATACTGTCGTGTGGACCTGATCGAACAATGAGGACGTGCTTGGACGGCTGCACACGACTGCAAGCTGCAGACATCCCTGCTGTGGACCTAGCAAGTGAATTTGTGGTGCTGAGTGCGTACTGCATGTACGGGGGACAGTTCACAGCCGAGATCGTGTCAAGAGCCAGCCAGGTGCTGCACCTTGTGCTTCTCTGTTGCCTGATTGCTCTGTTTCTCATTTCTGGCGACTCGTGCTGTTTTCCAACATCGAAATGAAGTCAATTTCACGACGTTGTCGCAAGGAGAAGTATGGTTTGGGAACCGATACCCTGAGCTCCTCAAAATAGTGTAAAGTTACAGGCATAACTCCATCGAATGGCTCATGTACCAGCAAATCATCGCATGACAACTTAGCTCAACCTCGCACAAACGACACAGGACATGCCACTACCGAAGCAACGACAGGGAATCAAGCTAACCTCTCTACCCACATGGTGCACCAAGCCATGACACTTGAGTATAGGGACTGACTCAAGCCGGGGAAACGCGCCACCAACGTCCTCTTAGACTAAAAGAGAATGGCCAACATCCCTACGCAACCGAGGTACTGCACCAAACCCTAAAAGAGGTGTTGACACAACCTCAAGATTGCGACATCTCATTTCAGTATAATCCAAAACTGACCGTGTATGCAGAAAGATATGACCATTACATGCAAGTTTGATCAGAATACCGTCCAAACGTTACCATTCGTGGTTTCTGTAACTCACGAACCCTCCCAGACCGTGAAAAAGGATGTACAGTGGAACGACCATCCTACTGTGTGATGTCTGGGAATTGTACAAGTTTAACAATCTAAGCGAAGCAGGAGCCACAACCTGGCAGCACATCCGTATATTCACACAGTTGGGGTTGTGGTGATGCGTGCCAAGTTGGGGGCATTCACAGCCTACTATCCTGCCTACTATCCAGCCTAGAGCAACATGAGTGAGACTGTCAACAGTGCAGCGCAATTATTTGTCGAGGACTTTTGTCGAGGCCTTTTCCTATTCACTGCCTGTATTCCTATCGTTTATCTTTATTCCTTTCGGTTGTGCGAGGTCGAGCTAAGTTGTCATGCGATGATTTGCTGGTACATGAGCCATTCTATGGAGTTATGCCTGTAACTTTACTCAGCTTTTATTCCTATTCCTATTCACTACCTTTCTGGTTTGTAACACTGCGTGTCGAGGACAGACAAGATCACCCACTCGTAGCATAGCAAGCAGCAAGCAGCCTGTGGAGGAGAGGTAGCATTACCGGGCAGTGCCACGTTCTACAGCAACATTCAGGCATACAGAGACTCTGATCGCGCTGCAGATCAAGGTGATCACATGGTGTTAGATCTGCAGGGAGGTGCAGCTGTGGTGCTAGATCTGGCCAGCTTTGAGATAGTCCAGAAGTTCCACAAGGAGCTCTGGGAGATTGTGGTGTCTGGAGGGGTGCACACACTGTCTGGTAATGAGGATGAGTGGCTGGCACTCGCAGAGAACATGCTGGTGGCTCCTCAGGCTGAGCATGGCGCCCCTGAGGGTCAACCTGCTGAAAATTCAGGTGTGGTTGTGGATCCTGTGCATAACTAATGCAGCATCAGCCTGCTCGAGAGATCATGGCTGCTGCTCAGTCTACCTCATCAGCCTTGAGACAAGCTGCAAAGGCATGAACTCATTTCATTGACAATTTGAAATGAGCAACAACCTGTCCTTGTGCCCCTATGTCTATTCGAATACAGTCAAAGGGCAATGCCAATCTACAAGCCTTCGCTTGCACCCCTGAACAGAGGTGGTGTGTGGTGACAATTGTTGAGTTGAGAACTAACGAATTGATTTTATGACAAATCTTCATTGAAGCAGAATGGATGCTCATGCAGCCATCTTGTGCAAGATGTGGCAACCTCACAGGCTCCTGTACAACACACACTACTCTGTGCAGCAGTGAAGTGTGTTGTTCACTGCTGCACAGAGTAGTGTGTTGTAGTGCTGTTGTGGCTGTATATATTCATATTGGTACATGACACGTTGGAGAGTAACCTAGCAACTCTACAAGTACTGGACGCAGTTCGATCAAATACTCATGAAGTGTCAAAATTTAGCGCCATTATGGTGTTCTGCAGGCACTTTTCATGTAGCGTAGGACCTCTAAATGATGTACCAGTGGGAGCTATTTTCCAGGCCTAGAGTACCTGAATACCAGTTCAGTTCTCCCAGAAAATGTTCACAACTCTGGTACCTACAATATTTTCAGGTCATAAGGTATGTACTTGTTTCTGAGTGATGTTTGGTTCTGGTAGCTTTTAGTTGCTTCTGTGTGATGCTTACATTGCTTGGCATGCCATGTGGGCTCTATCTGTGCACAAGTTCTCACTTGGGCTGCATCAGGAGCCCTGATTCAGAACACTTCCCACTCTCCTGCTTCAGAAGATCACACGGTCGATCAATCAAGTAATCAGCAGGCACCAACCGACACAAAGCAACACATCAGAGCTTGTGCAGGAACACACAAACTGAATGGAGCTTTCACAGAGTCTCAAGTCAGAGGCTCTGATAAGAACAACAGTGAACAGGACAATGCCCTTCAGACAATCCTCGCCATGCAAAGAGAAGTTGTCAAGCACTGCCAGCTGGCAGTGACCACCCGCAGCAGCTCAGGCTGCGTTGCAATGTCTTGCTCGGAGCAGTGCAACGAGCCCGCAGTGCACATGAGCAGCATTTTAGATACCACTGGGGCAGGGGATCTGTTTGGAGCCGGGTTCTTGTACGGGCAGCTGTGCAAGTTTGACCTGCAGGGCTGTTGTAGGGTCGGGTGCATCCTGGGGGCTGCCGCCACTCAGGTGTGATGCACATGTACATGTACATGGAACATTTGTTGCTGTTCTTGAGTTCTACTGTGCTGATGCTTTGAAGGTACTCGGGGTCCAAATAAACGTCACCCCCTAGGAAAAATCTGGTTTTCCATGCATCATTTGTTGTTGTTTTGTCACAAGATACGGTCCTGGCGCATTTCATGCATGCACCTGTAATGTAAACAGAATTTATAATCACTTGTAGCGTTGTTTTTTTTGCTGTTTGGGTTATGGCCTATTCACTTTGTCTGCTACAAACCGCACAGGTATCCGGATAGTAAGTAAATAAGCAACAACCCAGGGGTGGTGGGTTTTTTGGGGTCAGTTGCTTCTGGTCTTGGGATTGACCTTCAACTCAGCCGCGGGCCTGTGATCGTTAAAGTGATTTTACCACGAGGTCCCGGGTTCGAACCCCGGTCCGGCCTCGTCTTTTTTTCGAGCTTCTGCGCCGGGTGCGTAAAGGGTCTCTGGTGGTTTTCCCTTTAACGGATTGCATGAAATTCCGCCACTGTGGCGCTGAGGCCGAAGCTCAAAATGAATATGGCGTATTGCCCGAATAATTTATAGATTCATTCTGGATGTTGGAGGCTTGCCATTGAACACCTTTAATACTGGCTTCAGCCAAGCTTGTGAAATTGTTGAGCTTCAGTGGGGCAGTGACTGAATGAGTGGACAGGACAGCCAACTGCACCTAATACAGTTGACGCAGAGATATGCTGATATCACTCTTCATTTGTCCTGGAACTGTCCTGGAGCTGTCCTGGAGGCTGCAGGTGGAGGGATCGTTTTTGAGCCCTGAAATGTGGAGCTGGGCACATGAACGCATTCAAGCGGATGCCAGCATAAAGCTACCAAGCTGTGGCACATGAGCTCGTCATGTGGCTGGAGTCAGGATTTTGGTGCTGGGCAGGTGGCTAGGTATGTTGAGTCTCTGGGAGGGCGTACATGCAGGTGTTACATGCGTGCTGCTTTACATGAATGCAATGTGGAAGATGGAAGTATGCGAGCACGGCAACCGAGAATGATGCTTTAGAAGGATGCAGATGCAAAGCTCAGGGGAACAGAGAATTCTATTAGTAACAATGAAAGAGACAAGGGGCGGAAATCTGTGTTTGGCTGCCAATCTCGTGCACAATGGTTCCAAGTGAGGTTTTTGTGTGGTGCTTGCGAATGGCCTGTCTTATGAATGCTGATCGCAGAGCCTTGGCTCCTCCAGGGGCGCTCATATCACACAACATGACACTTTGTAGAGTAGGTTTTCGGTGCAACGCTGCAGCCTGGGCACTAACACCAGTTCGAACAGTGCCAGTGTTCATGTTAGAGATACCATCTTGAAGGTATCCGAGTACGTACAGAACACTTGAGAGCACGTGCAGAACATGATGTTTGTCAGTGAAGACGAGACCATACGCATATCCGGGCAACTACATATGATTTGGGGCGTGTGACATAACCCACGCTCACTGGGGGACCAAACATGACCAGCAGATGCCCCCATTTTCCTCTTCGGTACACTCTTCGGTACCCTTTTTTCGCTCGCCCTGGCCACCCTTCTTTCCCATGAACGAGAGAGCTTGAGGCCGTGATGCGTGCTCTCTGTCATTCAGCGTTTGCAGTCTGCCGTTTCACGAGGCACCTTCCAAGGTGAAAAAGACTTGACCCCATTCGTACCAAAGTTCCTCTCACAAAGCTCAGTGCGAGCAGGTCTCAGTGTCTCGCCTGCCTAAACCCTAGCGAGGTTGGACGGGGCACCACCAGGTTCCCCATCCACAGCGACAGCCACAATGCTACCCTCAGCGTCAATTGATCCCTCTGGAACGACCAGCTCACCTCTCCAGTTGACAGAGACGCCTGCCTGAAGCACATCCTTGTACTCTTGAATGCCCATCATGCACAGAGGCACTCCCATCGCCTGTGCCTGCACTCAGTTCTTTACGTTAACAAGCAGCCAGTGATCCATGTGGCGCATCCGCCTGCATTTTCCCCCATGGCGATCCCACTCTGGCACCGGTCCATCCGCTCGTCAATCATCATGGACACACCTGCCTCTCAACGAATGCGCAAAACAAGTAAAGACTTTTTCACGTGTTTTCAAACTGGTTGCAAGAACAATGCGTTGCTAAACTCGTAGCACGACATATCGGGTAGTTAGTGGGCAAGAGCCCAAACAAACCCCCTCCAGAAGAACCCCCCTCTTCCAGAAGCAACCCCCTCTTCCCGACGAACCCCCCTCTTCCAGAAGCACCCCCCTGCAGAAGAAGTTTCCGGTCTGCAACTCTAGCATGCAACGAAAGAGGGACAGCCAAACATTGCATGGCCCGGCAGGCAGCAATTTGCAGAATACTGTAGAAACCATACACTCTCCATAGAGAAGCTTCCTGCGTTCAATGCAATGAGACAAGTGCATGAGAACAGGGCAGCTAGCTCTGGGCCAGGAAAAGCAAAACATGTGGCCAGGAAACGCCGCCATACGCTGGAGAAGACAAAGAAGGGCGCGCACCATGGTGGCACGCACGTTGTCTGCGTACAGCCTCGCATCCAGTTGCTCTTCTTGAGAGGGATCGTACATCGGAAGGATTTGCACATACGCTGTGGTCCATGGCTGAGACAGCATGCGCAGCATGTGCCACGGTTCACTCTGTATCGTCCAAGCTGGGCTCAACGGCTTGTTCTTGTATGTGATGCACACCTGCACAACGCAGCTGCCTCGACAAGCAACAAGCTCCCCCAAATGCTTCAACTGACAGCCCCCTCAACAATCCCTGTACCAGCCAGAAGGGTCTTGAAAGGGCAATAATCCAAAGTTTATGGGCTGTCTGGATTCCAAACAGCCCGAAAGTGATTCAAAGGGCAATAATCCGAACAGCTCAAAAGGTGATTGAAAGGGCATTGAAAGGGCTATAATCCAAACAACAGGTAGCAATGAGCACTAACTGAATACAGCTGCTGTCGCACAAAGTGTTGCAAGCTTATATTCCATGTAGTCTCTGCCACCAGGAGTGTTGGGAATTGCATACAGGCAGAAGAGAACAATTGAGCAGCCAGTGGAAGGACTGAACAGACTGTACAGGGCGGGAGCGCACCGGTAACACTGGCTTGCCAAACACAAAGGCGCCAGACTTGAACTTCAAGACCTGCTTCCCGTTATGTGTCATACCCTCTGCACAAGGACTCTGTGTTCTTCATATCTGTGCACAAATCTGGCATAGATGTCTCAGTGTGAGCATGCCTGCTAACCTGCAGAGCCCTGTGCATGTGAGTCATGCGTGTCAGCCACCACGCATGACTCATGCGTGGTGGCTGACTCAAACACTCATGCATCATTAGTGCTTGAGACCATGGCAGTATGCCACGCACCTGGGGCTATTGCGACAACAGGCCAGCCATCTTGATACAGCCTGCATGTGTGATGCTGGTTGAGCATGGGGGCTGGTGGGCTGAGGTCATCACTGCCAGCAAACCATTCTATCAATGCGAATCATGGAAGATGATCCACTTGTGCGAAGCACGTAAGCTTCATGCGTGTAAATCACACTGTTGCACTGGTATCAGATGCTCTAGTGTGTGAGGCCCACAGCCTGTCGGGGATTTTAGTGCTGTCTGAGGCGTTGTTGCTGTTGTTGTGCTTGAGATGCAGTATAGTCTGCCATAACAGATATCATAGCTGCACAACGCAAACACCGGCACTGTGTCCTCTGTTCTTGTCATCATTGTGCAACAAGTGATCTGTGTCTACCTGTCAACATTTCAACTTGACGTTGTGTAGCACACGGTTTGTGTCAACATGTCAACTTGAAGTTGTGTAGAGCTTGTTCACTAGCATCAGCATAGGCACAGTCCTGGACCACAATCTTCACAAGGATGGCATGACTACGTATGCACTATTAAGCACCTCAGCAAAGTCTTGCAGTATCAAGCAGGCGAGGCACACCGCTCACGGATAAGTGCAGTTGCAGATCGTGGCTCAAGAGGCACAGCAGGATTATCTGTCACTTCCGATGCAGGGATCCTTGCGGGTGCTGCAACATTGATGTTCTGAAAGCTTCTGATGATGGTTCCAATGATTGGGATGCGGTTGTTGGCTTCTCTGCTCACACCTGAGGGTGCAAAGAGGTACAGCATGATCACTGGATCCACCCATCCTGGGTGGTTGAAGACGACCAGCTTCTGCACAGTGCTACACACTAGGATACAGCCAGTTGAAGTTGGCTACGCAGTTGGAAGGTTTATCAGGGACTTCCTTGCTGGTTGTGAGATGTACATCATACCAATTTATTTCCATCTCTATCTTTTGTTCAGGGTGATATGATTGCTTCGTATGACGATGCATAGCCCATGTACACACAGGACAGTAAGTCATGTGAGCAAGCAAGTTGGTAACGGCATCAGTACTGTCGCATGCTTTTCCTGCAGATGGACAGCCCACACAGACCTTGCTGTCCACTCATTGCGATAAGGAAAGAGGTCTGTGCACAGCTCAATAGTGGTTTGTTGCACATCCGTCCTGTTGTCATGTACAATGAGCATGTGAAGGCAGTATCACAGTGATAGATGGGTAATACACGCTGACGTCAAAGGGACCGCACCAAGTCATTCTTTAGAGCCTGCTGGTAATTCTTCCAGCCTTCCAGGTTCACAGAAACACCTAGAAACACCACAACAAGCCTTGCTATCGGCCGCAGCGTATGCACTATTGCTCGTCGCCATGTGGGGAACGGCTTGCGTAAATCTGCGCCTATTGACGCGAAGAACGACACTACTGCCAGGAGTAGGAGTAGTATCACGAGCACAAGAAGGCGGAAAACGACCAGAGGAAATAGTAGGACCAGTTTTAGGCCTTCTCTGCACACATCAGTACTCAGTGCTTGAAAGACAGGAGGGGTGTAGAACCGGCGCTTCACTGTCAGCACCAAACAGCACCAAGGCACAGCATGGAACATACGTCAGAGTGAAAGGATTCTCCAGTTCAAGGTACGGTGAATCCGCTGCCACGTGCTTGAACGGGGGTGCCATAGGTCGCTCAACTGACTGCCGCGGCCGTTGGCATGCCAGTCAGTGCAACATGAACTATGTCAGGACCCGCTATGGTGCAGCAGGCTGAAGTGAAAGGACATGTATGTCACTTGCCGTCACAGATTCCCCGGATTTCAATTCCCTGAAAGTGGAAGGACTGTTTGTGGCCAGGAATCTTTCGAGGTTTTGGACCAACCTCTGACTGAGTCATGTGTTTTACCAGCTGATTGTGCCGTCTTGCAGAGGCTCACATGTCAGCCTGTGAAGGTTTCTGTAGCTGAATGCATTTTCTTGACCTTGCAGTGTGATCTGCTTGTGCCCACCTGAATTTGTTTGGGAACACATGCTCCCAAGAACTGCTCTTCAGAGTGCTGAGGCCCGGAGCCTTTGGAAACGGTCAGTTTCATATTGCTTTGGCTTGGTCTCGATTGAAACTCTTGTGTGGTGGCACGCATGTCAGAGCACATCACCTGAACGCAGCAAGGTTGGCTCAGCGCCATCGAACCACGGGGCAGGGTGTTTCGCTACCATTGCGGCCGAATACAGACCTGTAGTCGGCCGCACCTGTGGCTCCCACAACACATAGCGTACAACCCCATATTCCGCTTCAGGTTTAGACCATGTTGATTATACAGGACACCTTTGGCGCTGGCAGATTCCTTTGACCGGGGGACTCCCCCCCCCCCCCCATCCTCCCCCTTGATCACTGTTGAGCGTCGCTCTGTGGTTGTTGGTGTAGCCGTTCACTCGTGCTCTCAGCTTGGCAACAGCCGCTTCCACTGAGTGGGTGCTCAGGCGAGCAGCTTGCGGTAGCAACCCGTGCCAATGTCCTCGACAGCCATAGCGGTGACTGGTGCTAAATCGCCCTGATGTTACCCAGCATATCATGTGTTTCGGTAATGCTGTCTGGAAGTATCACTATATACTGTTGAGTCCACAGGCTCATGTTGTGTCGCGACTGAACGAAATTATCATGCTCCTTGATTACGCTTTTCCTGTTGCATGAAAAGCACGCTGTGGTCACCTGTTCATGAACAGGTTCATGCAAAGGTTTCTGGAAACCTTCGCAGTGCATGCAGGCGATTCCTGCATGCACTGCTCACCCAACACACGCGCCACAACGAAGCATCTGTGAAGAGTGTGCAGCAAATGCGATATCAATGTCATATGTATGACATTTCAACCGTGTTGACGGGGTTAGATGGCTGTAACCTGGACACTGTGCACAACTTGTTCTAAAGCTCAACCCTTGCCTACACAGTTATGTGCATAGCTGGGGCATCCAGCACACCTGAAATCATACTGTTCGCTTCCAAACGTTAATCCGGCATGGAGGCCCGGAGGCCATCCTCCAAGACTAAGTCTAGCAGTCCACCGGCAGACGTGCCATCGCCTGACAAGAAGGGTAAGAGCGCTCATCATGAAGACCGTAGAAACGGAACGCCAATTAGCGGCCTCATAGTTTATGTTGGACTCGTGTTGTTTGCTTACTGCCTTGGCATGGCGATTCCGGACACCTCCAAATCAATGCCTGTTCCATCCCAAAAACGAACGTACTGCCAGCAGAAGCCAGAAGTGTTTGAACCTACAGAGGCAAAGGGTTTGAAAGTTCTCATTACGGGCGCAGCAGGATTCATAGGATCGTATTTAGCAAGGTATGCTGTGCTCAATGCAGCGGGGGAAGATGGTTCGACTGCAGAGCGAGTGTCACACCAGTGCACGCACACGATGTCCCATGTGTACGGGCGTTCCCCTGTTCGAATGTATGTCGTGGCTGCTAGTGTGCCACATCTGGGTTGCTTGCAGGTACTGTGCTGATGACCTGCAGATGGAAGTGGTTGGTCTGGATGACTATTC
This sequence comes from Ulvella scutata, assembly GCA_032359135.1. Lineage (NCBI taxonomy): Eukaryota > Viridiplantae > Chlorophyta > Ulvophyceae > Ulvales > Ulvellaceae > Ulvella > Ulvella scutata. The sequence goes on along the minus strand of JAUMHD010029175.1, from coordinate 3,282 downwards.
CAGTGGCACAACCAACGTACCGTTCTTGTCTGATATCCGCATCGTGAAGGGCGACCTCTCCAATTCGACTTTCCTTGCTGGGCTGTTTGCCAAGCACAAATTTGACATAGTATACCACTCTTCACAGGTTGGAGGCAGTGCCTTGTCACATCACTATCCATCCAAAATCTACGAGACAAACTTGGTAAGAGGTTCCGTAACTCTCATGTTCATGTTTGAAAGGCTTCCCACACGCTCCAGCTTTCCAGCAGCACTCCTCAGCCCCCCTTACTGCGTCGTGCATCCTTGCATGTGTCTTCTCGGGGCAGTCTCACGCCATAGACTTCTCAAGTGTCAGAAAACAGGTGATTCATTCCTGGTACAGCTGTTCATTGTTCTATCTACACCTCTACATTGTTATATGGTCTAGCAGGCCCCCCACACCCACAGGGTATGCAAAAAACCACATCAAAAAAACTACATTTAATAGGGGGGGGGGGGGGTCTGGAGGAGGGGTTCGCAGGAGGTCCGGTGTGACGCTGCGTGCACTGGAAGAACACTGCTTAAGCACGTCCCTATTTTCCCCCCTAGTGCAGGGGAGAGGGGGGGGGGGGGGCTGGGCAGCAAGCACAGTTATAGAGTCGAATAAAAACCATACAAAAAGGCCAAGAACTGCATGCAGCCTTATGAACCGGAAAGGTAGTGAATAGAGAACTGCATGCAGATCGGCACAGTCAATCTTGTATCGCAGATCGTAACAGCAAAGACGCCGCGCTTCGTGCTGCTCTCCTCCACCAGTGTTTATGGCATGGCAGAAGGTGTGGCTCCCAATGCTCTGCAAGGCCACCTAGATTGTTCTGTCTGACAGCCGAAAATTGCTCTCAATGACTCCGAAATATCCCTATGTACGAGTACAGAGCTGCAGAAAAACGTGTACCTCTCTGCCCACTGCATCTATGAACACAGGCTTGCACAGTTATAATTTACAGCAACAACCTTTACAAGCTTGCACAGTTATGCTCTCAAATGTCATGGCATGGAAGCTCCCAGCCCCTCACAGAGTGCAGCTGTTCAGGTCCATGGGCTGAGACGACGATGGCAATGCCCTCCGACCCATCTGGTGAGCATCATCAGTGCCTCTGCCTGTTACAGACTGCAAGCCCCTTCCGCATCTTGTCACAGCACAACCGGGCCGTGCTTTTTTACTTTGTGTTGCTGTAACTGCTGCTTCATGCTTGCCAGCATGCTGTGTTTGAGTAATTGTGACAGCCTCATCAGGTGTGGCAGCCAGGAATGCAGTTAAGGAATGGAAAGGACTAAGCATGTCAGCGAAATACTTAAAAGCATTCACTTTGGGGGTTGTCACACGTAACAATTCATGATCTTCCAGCGTAACCACGATAGAAGTTCATTAACTTGGCTGACAGTGGCTGACAAGTTCCATTCAAGTGAAGTGGTGGATATTTTCTGTTGGCAGCTTTTAGCTATTTGGGTTCATGCCTATTCGCTACCTTTCCGGTTTGTAAAGGCACAGCCGACAAGTTATCAATACCGATAACCCTGGTCGCAGCACAAGACACTCGGCTGTGTGCAGGCATCAGCCGGTTCGCAGCGGAACAGCATGTGAGGTCTGCTGGACAGTACTATGGGCTCGACTATGTGATCCTGCGCATGCATAATGTGTATGGCCCACACATGGACTGGGTGCCCTCCCGCAGCACCATAGTGGCCCGGGCAATCCAAGCTGTGCGGCCTTTCCTCCATATCTGTCAGCTGTTTTGTTTCGATACTGATACTGCAGCAGCTTTGTTGAAGGCACTCTGTTGAAGCTTATGCTGTGATGCAAGAATTGTTGAAGCTTATGCTATGATGCAAGAGCTGTTGAACTGTTGAAGGTTATGATATGATGCCAGAGCTGGCGAAGCTCTTGCGAGCCTGCCGTCGTGCATGCACCCAGAGAGCTCTTCTCTGTCTCTCTCTCCCGCAGAGCTTGTGTGCGACTGTGCTTCAGATGATTCTAGAACAGAACAGTCGCAAAGGTTCTGGGAGGCACTGCAATCATCTGGGGTCGCTGCGACGGCTGATATGCATGGAGGGGACTGTGCTGCACGACAATTGTTAACCGCGGCACTGTGTCTGGGAATGGGGGGTGAGCGGGGGGGGGTGCTGCTAAGCAGTGCAAACAACCCGGCGAGTTGCTTGCACTGCCACCGCATTATGTGGCGTCAGCCCTGTCAACCCAATGCATAGAAAAATACTTCACAGCGCCATGACGTAGAACACCTGTGGAGTCACACTCCAGCACCAGCCTCAACGCAAGAGCTACGGTCCTAACTTATGACTCCTAAGCGGTACAGTGATAAGCGCCTATCCCACATACCCACACCCACTCGACCCCACCCCCCCTGCCTACTGACCTATCCCACATTCTTCTAAGAGCTACTGTACCAGAAGTCGCATTGCTACTGATTGGGTTTTTTTTTTTGCTGTACGATATACGCTGCAGTGCAAAGTGTGGAGGCAATGCGAGCCGTGTGGGGCGTGCTGCAGGCTGTGGCAGGGTCCACCCTGACGGTGCATGGGGCGGGCACTCAGAAGCGGCAGTTCACGTACGTCAGCGACATTGCACAGCTGATTGCTCGCGCTGCATTCCTCAAGCAGCGGGAGTACCATGTCATCAACATCGGGAGTGACGAGATCACCAGCGTATCCGAGCTTGTGGCTGAGGTGGAGGCTGTGTCTGGCCACACCTTGGACGTGTCACATGCTGGAGAGCGCACTGGCTCGTACCACGTGCAGGTTTGTTCCCAGGCTTGTACAGCACACAAAAACTGCTTGTTCGGGAAACTGCCTGGAGTTCTCGGGCCACCTAGGTTGATTTTTCGGGTCTAGTCGCTTGATACAGAACGATTTATTTGACCAAGTGGTGCCCCCTTGGAGCAGAATTTTGATCTTAATGTACAGCCCTGTTCGTGCCCCTTGTTTTTGCTACGTGGTTAAGTTTTGTAGGCGCCCCTAGCAAAGACCAGGGCCTTTTGCTGCCGTCGTTTGAGTGACCCAAACGTTGTTTGATCAAACAACGTTTGGGTCGTTTTTGCGCAGCCTGTTGATGGGGCAACTTGCAAGTGATCAAGAGAGTCCTTCTGGCCAGTTATATGCTTCTGTGCTTTACAGCACAGAGGTGTTGCACTTCTGTGTGTGTGTGTATGTGTGTGTGTGTGTGTGCGTGTGTGTGTTAAAAAGTAGAAACCAAAAGGTGACGATAGGTCTTGAACCAGCGAACACTCAGCCCGCAGGCACAAA
>JAUMHD010029164.1:2715-28163 GCA_032359135.1 Ulvella scutata | reverse complement strand
GGGGGGGGGGGGCTGGAACATAGGATTTTTTTGCACCAGGGCAAGAACGTACATGAAAGAAGGCACCTTTTTTCTCCTTTCGCAGAAGAGCTGATCATGTTTACGGCGAGCAGACAGCATGTCTTCTTGTAATCCAGTCAAGCATAAATCCAAAGCTTCGTGCCCTTCGTTGCACGGAACCACGCTCTGCACGATGTTGCAAACTTTATAAACCATTGGACACACTGTTGTGAGCACTGATTTAACATAGACGTGTTGATCTGCCGAACTGCTTCAGCTGGATCGAAAAGGACTGCTGATAGTCGTTTTCGATTCAGGAAGGACTCTTGATAACAGCAGAAGTGTTCACAGGCCACCCAATTGCTGTTCCTTGATCCCTCAAGCAACTGAAAGTCGTACTATTAACTTGGCTAGCTGCGTTTTGGCGGTCTCAAGGTCTTTAACAGTGCCTCTGCTCCAAGCGAGGGTACCGCTGTCCATGCCTCCAGACGCCGACCGAGAATTCATGCTGATTCTATTTACAAGTTTTCACGTTCGTGCAGTGCGAGCTGGAACGAGAAGCGCTGCAATCACTCGCTGTGGACATGACCGTTGCACTGACAACTTCATAGGCCACTGGAGCACAGCACAGATGGAGAAGATGACCAAATAATAGACTTTAATGGCTTCTGATCCGCAGGATCATCTGTCAAGCAAGAAGACCGACTTGAGCTCAATTGGGGGATTGCAGTGCATGCAGATAACCAATTGTGTGATTCTCCATAAACTCCATATATACACGCCAGCTCTTATAGCACAGGAATTGCATGGCATGGGCGCTGCTTACATCGAAAAGAAAGTGCAAAGGATTGAACAGCCTCCCGAATCCAGGCTACCAGCAGCTCCACTGCGCAGGTCGAGCTGACTGCAAGACTGTGGGTCTTCCTCAAGGAGACAAAAAGTGCCATTTTTGTGAGCTTCAGCCCTTGCTCGTCTTGATGATGTATCCCAGGTCGGCTACGAAGTGACCAATAGCCTCCAACTGCTGTAGGGGATTCGTCTCATCAGCATGACTGATCTTGGACGTTTGCCTCACGCGGTTGTACAAGTTCCCCGTCGAAGTGTTCACCTGCAGGCACGCAATATCCTCAACATATCTAACACCGAGTTCTTCCATTGATATTTTGTACGTACAAATGGTACCAGTAGAGTAACTTTGTAAATGTGTACACAGATTGCCTGACGATGTTGGCGTATTGAACGTGACCAGGCTTTCACATTGAGACCTGTGCAGGGTAGATGTGGTACCTGCCCTTGCTCCAGAGTATTCTGACTGGTAACTTGCAGGGCAGAATCCTTCACAGCTTCTTCGTCTGCAGAGGCTAGGCGGATACTTTCCAAGTGTTTTTTCAGCCTGGCAATATGATTATTCATATTGAGGATGTCATCCGTTTTCTGCTTCAGGAACATCTGTGTTTCGTTGCGGACCCGCTCCATTGCATCAGCGTGCTCATTTTGCTGCCTCTTCAGATCAGAGTTGGTTGTAATGAGAGTTGTGTACCTGCTCAAAGAACTTTTACATGTCATTTGCCAAACCTGCGCTTCTCAGGACTGAGATATCGATTGCCTACCAGCCTGGAGCTCCAGCACCATGAACTAGTGCTTTCAAGTTGCCCGTACCGCAAAATACAATTTTTTCGTAAACGGGTAACCTGCGGTCGGGCGTTTCATTGCCACTGTAGTCCAGCTCACGCTGGTGGCGTTGCTTGTGCCAACTTAAACCTTATGAAGCATACCTGTTTAAGATTTCTTGGATGTCTGGCAAGTCATTATCCGCCTCTACGACAGATTCTAGGTAACGCTGGTACTTCACGTCCTCCTCAATAACGTTGTGGACATCAGCGCATTTCGCTTTCAGCTGATGAAGATTGTCCTGCAGCTCTGCAATCTCTGCTTCCTTCTGAAGCCTTAAAGCTATCTCCTCTCTGCTTTTCTTCTCGGCTCTGCTGATTTTGCTGTCATTCTCCTGAAGGAACTTGGAGAATTTGATGAGTGATTCCTGAAGATCCAAGTCCTTCTTCTTGAGCCCGTCTTCTTGTCGCTTGAACACCTCTTCTTTGCGGCTGAATGCCTCCTTCTGGTATTGTAAAACCTCCTGGACCTCAAACATCTGCCGTCGCTTCTCAAGCAAACGCGTTGCTGGGGACACATGGTCCAAGACCAGCATATGGGGCATGGCCCTGCAGCCAGGATCAAGTTGGGAAAAAGATACGCAGATACGAGGCCTAGTATGGCCTGTCAAGTTGCGGCAGCATACCTTTGCTTCTGTAGTTTGACCACAAACTCTTCTGGAGCCATGTTGGTTGTCATCCTGGGCAATGCTTTGTGTGTAAAGCGCCTCAAGCTTGATGTGAAGAAACTACTACTTATGATGTGATCAGTACCCTTGTGTTACCAACTCAGAGATGAATCTATACATGTGCCAAGCTTGGCCGTGCACTCCCGCCTTGTGCACCCCACAAACGCGCTCCTTCACGTAGACATGAACCCAGTATCACGAGGAAATCCAGAAGATACTCACACTTGTGTGCGTATTGAACGAAACGGCAGTCACCAGATAGAGCACCTGTGGGGACACACAAATCAGGACTGTACCTGCAGACAGCACAGGCTACACCAAATGGCACCACATCACGAGGTAATGTGCCTCTATCATACATGTCTTGACGGCCGCAGTTATTCATTCCAAATCATTCGAATGGCGTGCTTCGCGCATGCAAGTGGTTTTTCCGGTTCGCAATACCGACCACAAAGTCACCGAGGCCACATGGACCATAGCTCAGAACAAGCATATAAGGCTGTAGGTCCAGAATCCTGTGTCGGTGGGAAGCATCCCACGCTTGGACCAAGACCGCTTTGGGCTGGCTTTACAGAACCACCTGAACAACAGATTTCTGATACAGGTAGCTGCCTGTTCGAACTCGTCAGCATGTTAGCTCAGAGGCCAGAGTCTAAAGCGTGTGTGGGGTACAATAAAAAGGACGGTTATGTACCCACGCTTGTTGGCAATTGGGTAGAGGTGTGCAGGACCTTCGTAGAAACAGCAGTTTCCTTGAGATCTGTGGCAAAGATGCGGTGTAAGTATGAATTTCTGCAGGAAAGGTTCCTGGCTGAGCGTACAGGAGTGCATAGGCTGAAGACATGGGTATCTGCCGCCCCTTCCAACTCTGTATATGCTGAACAGTCTGTTGGAAGTACAGACCTGGATACGTTACCGAGGACTTTGGAACATGATGATCAATATGTATGTCCTAATGTGGTTCCATTTTTCAGATATGCAGCCCACGAACAACCTAACAGCAGTTCCCTTGCAGCTGTCATCTGAATGGCTCCCTACTGCAACGGTGGTGCACCAGCCACCGTCCAATCGCGTTGGGGATATGGTGAGCTACAAACAATTACCATCGTGCGGCCCACGAGAAGCAGAAGAGATGGCTCACTGTTACTCAGTTGCTGAAACAATGGTGCCAAAGCCTCCACCGCCATATAAGGAGCTCACCAGCATCAATCAACAAGATTTCGTACAGCATGATACATCAGATATTAGGTAAGTGGCCGTTGACATCCTTTCGCGCCAAGATCGTTGTGTCAGCCATTCTAGATTTTCCCAGATTGGTTTTGAGTGCCATTGAACCAAGATGCTTTACAATATGGGTGTTTCTACTACAGGCCAGGAAGGGTTCAAATGATGACACAAGACCGTGGACCAGTGTGTCGAGACAAGACTTTCCTTGCTGAAGCAAAATTTCTTTCTCAGCAAACAGCAGGGAGGTTTGTTGGGGGCAAGAGACCACTAGAGCAAACACTTGGAAGCTTGCCACAGGAAGTCCCCATCACGATTTACAGCGAGGCACTCGCCAAAGGCCGCTTCAATGGCACACAGTATGGCAGCAGGCACTACGGCTCTACTACTTTTGGCAAGCATTCAAACTTCACAAAGCCTGTTGGAGACTTCACCAAAGACACCAGTGATGAATGAAACGGTGTTACAACATGGCACCAGAACGATACGATGTTGCACACTGTGGAGTTGAAGTTTTGCGGTGTTGCACGTGGCTAACCTGCTGGAGGAACCAGACATTCGAGACACTTGCGCCGCAACATGCCTTGCAGCACCAATCACAAGGGGCACCACTGGTGCATTACTAGTAGCTTTTTTCAGGAGTAGCCTACAATAGACTTGTGCCTTTTGTCCAGAAACTTCACATGTGTAATTACTCTGTCCCATCTCACTATCACACAACTGTAGAAATGGAAACAGGATGTCAGGATGAAGTCAGCAAGTGGCAATTGTTGACTTCAGGCCTTGACAACATATACACGACCGGTACTGTACGACCAAACCGGACAGAGGTGATCATTAATCCACAGTCTAGCCTACTGAGCAACGCCCATCCCAGGAAACACATCGTACATCCGCAAGGGCCTCTTGACAGCATTTGTGTAACCCTGCATTTCCATCAACATATGAAACAGACACTCATTGCAGTCACACTCCTGCACATACAACTCAACAACAAGCACAATTTAACAGTGCAAATCGCCACCGCCGGCCTCACACCTCATTGAACTTGAAAGTGACTGCAAAATGGAGCTTGCCGGTAGCTGTTGACGCAGTGACACCTTCTGGAAGCTTCAGCTCGTGACCATCAGCTACGAGCATGCGTCGCTGCCTCTGTTTCATGACCTTGGAGCCCATACTCGTGAGCCAGTTGCCCTTGACATTCACCAACGATGGGGCTTTAGCCCCACGGATCGCAGCGGCAGCCTGGCCCGCAGCCCCCCGCACCTGTGTCTGTGTCACCACCGACCCACCCGCACATGCATCAGTGCCTGCAGCATGTACATGTGTCTTCACCACGCACAACATGATGCCACAGCGTTCTAACTCTGGCAGAGCGTCCCCAGCTGACATGACGTGTGCAGTCAAGGTACTGCACACTTCATGCTCGCGGCATTCCAGAATATTCCAGATCTCTGTCATGCATGCCTGTGCATGACGCCCCCCCTTTGTCAAGTTGTGAGCACAAGCCACTGCCCCGCATGTTCCCACTGTCGCGGTGCTGTACTGTTCGGACGCGTTCGTGGTGATGCTGTGCCATTCAGGGTAATCGAATGCATGCGTTCGTTACCCTCCCTTGCTCATTGAAGTCTTGCCCTCCTTGCCATGCAAATTTGCCGTTCCAAAACACTCGTGTGCCATGGTGATGATCGCATTTTTTCATAAAGGACAGCGCTGCAGTCCACGCGCAGTTCTGAATTGTATGCAGCAGTGCAGTTGGCGCAGTGAGAAGCAGTGAGCATCGCAGCAGCACGGGGCTGTGCACGCTGCTTTTGCTATCTCTGCAGGCAGACCGTTGCTGTCTCCGCACCTGCCGCAGCTGCATGGGAGGGCCGCACGGCCGCCGGGGCCTTCGCGCCTGGCACCTTGAAGAAGCTTCTCAGGCCCCCCTCAAGATTCTTTCCTTTTGCCTGAGCCACTCCACTGTCACCTACGCCTCCCCCAGCGCCGGCTTCAGAAGGTTGCTGCAGCGCCTCGACATCAGAAGCATCACATTCATGCATGTGCGAGTCCCTTGCGCCATGCACCGGTTCTCCTGCATGCGCTCACACGGCTCCAGCATGCACATAAGCTGTGCACGACACCAGCTGTGGCGTCTTATCCATGTTCACATGCATGCATCTAGATTTGAAGCAGGCGCATGTGTTCATCTTGATATTGTTCATCTTGATGCTGCTCATCTTGAGTGCTCAAAGCGAGCAGCTGGACAAGGCTAGATCTTGAAAACGCCTCGGATTGCTGCCAGGGTTTGCGTTAGAGCCAGTTTATCCTCATGCTGAAAAGCTGCTGCTAGAGAGGAGGCTGCTTAAGCGCTGACGGCATGCAGCTGAACTCAAGCGGAAATTCTACCAGAGGCTGAAGGGGCATGTGAGGTGAGGTCGGCATGGGCCTCCTGCCGCACACGTGCGCGCCTGCTGGACTCACTGCTGGCCGTTAGATATCGGGAGGGAGGATGGAGCTGCGCACCCTTTCCAGATGCGTGCGCGTGCTGTGCTTGCTGCGCCGCCTTCTCAGCGGCACGCTGCTCTTGCCGGTCCGTCTCCTGCATCTGCCGCTTGTGCAGCAGCATTGCACGCACCGCGTCGTGCAGAGTGAACTTTGTATTCATCCAACTAGAGTCATATGCATGTAGTGCATGCAACGGGGGCTTGAGTGGTGTGCCTGCACATGAATCCGCACGGTCCATTGTGTATGCATACACAGCTGTTCCCCGCCCACAGGTTTACATGGGTTTTCAGCAGAGCACTCTTGAATGCATGCCGAAATACCTCACAGCAACACACACACCACGGGTCTCAGCAGCACATCCTTCACTCTGCGGCACAGGGGAGCTGCAGACCCTTCACACTCAACAGATGCATCTGCCGGAAGGGAGGCATGCACACCATTTACTGGTGCCTCTTCAGCTCCGATAGGAGCCCCCTGTAACCGCTGTCCAGCCCCCAGATCATACACCACTTTATAGTCCAGCATGTGGTCAACAAGAGCCTGCACGGCGGCAGGATCCTTCGGCCGGCCCAGCAGCAGGCCATCGAGGGTGTCCTGAGGGGGCGCCAGCGCAGCAGAAACCGCAGGTGCTATCTCAAGAGCTGCAGATGTCAACGAGAAAGTGGCCACAGGGGCGGGCAGCGTCGATACCCAGTCGGCTAGCGCACTGCGGGTGGCGTTTGTTCGCTTGGTCACGGTGGTGGCGGTCTTGGGCCACCGCAGCCTCACTTTGGAATGCGCTGCAGCATGCACCACCAGTGGGAGTCTCATAGTGAGCGATGTGTGACCCATGCATCATGGTACAAGAAACAAGAGCCTGTTGCTTGTAGAACATTTCAACACTCCAACAATATCAGCACCAGCAGCAAGAACAGCAGCAACCCGCCATGAGGAGAATGTGCTTTGTACAACGTTGGACTCCACCTATAAAAAAGAACAGCATCTGGGATAACACTGAGTCCGCATACATGCCTGTGCAACATACACCACAGCAAGTTTATTGCTCGTTTCATATGCCACTTCAAGGGGACTAGATACACTGCCGGAAAGAGGAAGGCGCACTCTGGCAGAGGTTGCACACTGCAAGCGTGGACACAGGCAGCAGCGGCACGAGCGTGAAGTGCTGCTTGCGGAAGACCTTGGTGCTGCATGCATCAAAGTTGCACATCCAGTCGCACATCGCAACTGTCCTGCCCAGATCCTGGTCCATGTATGGCACCTCCAGCATGTTCTCGTGTACCCCACGCATGATCTGCATGCATATAATACATCATGCGAAGCAGACAAGACTTCAAGCACCTGAAGTCGTTGCAGAGCGGCCTTGAAACAGAAGAAAAACGTGCAGTAAACCACACCAGCTGAGCCTGGTGCAGAGCCGCGATGTTGCTCACCTGGAAACGTGCATGTGGCAGACAATGAAGTACACTGAGGCGGCCCAGGGGACCCTCACAAGCACACAACACATATGACACTAGCGGACGCACAAGCAATGCGGGCTTTGGTGTGGTGTTGAAGTTGCAACAGTGCACCAAACGTACACGCTGCACAGCAACAACTGCACACTGCGCAACAGCAGCTTTGATCCCATACACTGCTTCAGCAGTACTATGATGCCCAGGGATGCTGCAGCAACAGGAGCAGGCCTCAGTGTTGCCACAGACTGGCAGTCACGAAGCTGACTGGCGATGAACAGCAACAGTTCCAGTGCGAGGGCGGCACACACCAGGTCATGCTCACCAAAGCACATAAGATGAGTCAGCATATCGCTCGGTCTCGCCGGGCGGCTGGACAGCAGCTTGCCCCACATCTCGAAGGGTGCGGCGGTCATGTCCTTGTCCCCCACAGCCACCTCTGATACGTGCGCCCCTGTGACGGTGCCGTGGCGTGCGGACAGCATCTGCAGCGTGTTGATGCAGCTGCGCACGTCCCCTGCTGCTTTGCTGGCCAACGTCTTCAGGGCCTGCATGCACACATATTGGATGTTGGTGTTGGTGTGACGCAGCGCCGCATGGCAGCGGCATGCCCTGCAGCCTCACAAAAGGGCAACCTCTGTGCTGAAGGGCCAGCAAGGGTGCTAGCGGAATCGCACCGTCTCCTGCACAGCCGCACCCTCGCGGTTGCACACCTCCCGCAGGCGAGCCTGCAGCACGCGCGGCTGCGGCGGTAACACCTCCACCACCTCCGCAGCTTCCCGCAGCGGCCGCAGCGCGGGCGCGTACAGGTCGTTGCAGATGCATATGATCGGTCTCATCAACGCAGCGCTGCCCTTGCCTTTCTTCCCCCCTGCAACAAGGTCAGAGTTGTGGCAGAATGTGCCACACCGCCAGCCCCACAGGCCTGAACCCCACCCACGCCCGCTGCTTGCGCTGCCGTCGGTGTTGCATCGATACATCTCTGTTAGCAATAACATAACGAACTTAGCCTGCTTTGATTTGATCAGGTCACTTTGTGACGTTAAAAGGTTTTTCAGGGCTGATGTGCCTAATAGGTTGAAATAATTTTGAACAGGCTGTAAATGGCTACCAATGGGCTCCCGCGCACATCCACATTCTCCCTGAGGACTACGTATGCGTGATACGGGGTCTTTTGCTTCACCAGTTTGATGTTGCTGACTTTGGAGTGCCAAACGTGTGGGCAGCAGGTGACGTCAGCAAGCTGCATTGCTGACGCCATGGTGGTGTCGTTGCCATCAGCACTAACGTCACGTCAATTACGAATCTCTGTGCACTCTACGATGGCATAAGCCAGCACAATAGACATCAAGATGAATAGTTGTCTAACTCTGTTCTAAATAGGGCTGCAAATTACAGCGCCCAAGTGACCGATCAACGCGAGAATTTAATTTCCTGTAATTTGTAATTTTGCCACCTAATCGAACACTCCCAACTTTGGGCAATTAACGCCCACATTAATGCGTAATTACAACCAGGCAAGTGTGGTTCAACACTCTGATTTACTTAAGAATGGTAAATGATGTGGGATTAAAACATTCATTTTCGGTACTATCAAAGGCTCCTTTGGTGGCACATTTTAGCTCAAGTGAGGCTGACGAGTGTGATGCACGTGGGGGAAGTGCTAAGAAGCAAACGAATGTGACACAGCCAACTAGGAAAAGTGCTAGACTCGCCAACTAGCAAGTGCCTAGAAGTATTTACGGTGTACGCCTTGAAGGCACACCATGTGCCAGGCGCATGCATGATCAACTGAAGGGGCAGCAACATGATGTGACCAAAATGAGCAAGATGTACCAGTGAGTATACAGAAGCATCAAACAAGATATGATACACACATTTGCACCGTTTATTTGTAGTTCACTTGCTTGAGCTGATGGAATGCAAGCAAAAGAGGATTTCAAGTAAAATTGTTTTTCTCTCAGACTTGCAAAATGTCACAAAGTGACATGCTCAAATCAAAGCAGCCTTAATTTAATTGCGCAATTACGAAATACGCAAGGAATGCTTAGACAATGATGACTGTCATAAGCATTCGTTCGTGCTGTTGGTTTCCTCCTTACGTTTCCTGTCGAAAGCAAGGGTAATTCATCATAATATGTCATTACAGAATACATAAGGAGTGCTGCTGTGCACAGGTGTGGTGCACGCACCCCTCCCTGCTGCACAAGTCAACTCGCGCAGCACAGTAGTTCAGAAACCCATGAAAGCTCCTTTCATGCGCCAGAGCAGGGTGCGCACCAGTGGTCTCGTAGGCGGGGCCTTTGTCTGCTGAGGAGATACGGCCAGTGCGGAGGATGTTGGCCAGCTCCCTCACACCTGAAGCACCCCCGCTGCTGCCGTCTCCCAGCGCGCCATCTATCTCATCAATCACAAGGCAGTTGGGCCTCTTCTCACCCAGCACTGCTTGCATCTACACATGTTCCATGACATGATGCATGTCGACCACTTGCACTATAGAACACCACAGCCTGTAACCTCACAGGGAACGTAGAGCAATCGCCCTGGTCCAGAAAAAGACAGGTATCGCGGGACATGAAAGGGGCAGAACTGTCACGCTGCACGTGGCTCTGCTATCCCTGGGCTAGCTTGACTGCGGTGCTGTGAATGTGCAACACACGCTCTGCCATGCACCTTGGGCATACCACACAGGGCTGCGGTTACTGACAGGAAGCAACGGCATCAGCCCTCACTCTCTCGAGAGGCGCAACTGCAAAGGAGAATGAGTGGGGGCGACACACCTGCACAGCAGAATTGATGGCGCCAACCAAGGCCCCCCGGGACCGCTCATCAGATGCATTGATCTCAACGACCCTGTAGCCACAGTGTCGAGCGGCCACGTGTGCGAGGGTCGTTTTGCCAACTCCTGGAGGCCCAGACAACAGAATGCCTTTCACTTCCGGTCTCCTGTCATCATGTCCTCTAGCGGCTGCCAGCACTGCATACATGTCTTGTGTTAGCCTAGCTTGTATCACGCACCGTGCAAGCCCACGCAGCGAAAGCAGATGCACTGCAGCTTGTCGGCTATAGTACGAACACGTACACTCAACAGGACGTGTCCTCATGCACAACGAGGCAACCAAACTGGCAGGCTCGACTACCGCAGTGGCGCTTTCCATAGGAGCATGCGGATTATGGACGAGGTACCAGGATACCCAACAAATGCTCTGTGTTGTCCGAACAAATCATTCACTTAGTTCCAAACCTTAGCAAGGCTACGGTATCACTCCAAAGCAGCAAGCAGCACCCATAGCCCACTGTGAAACGCGCAGGGAGCAGAAAACTGCCAAGCTGGTTTCTCAACAGACGCCACGAGGTGCGCAAGCTGCATCAGCAGACACTGAGGCAGGGCCGCACAGTTGCTCACAATTCCAGCTCCTGCATCCTTGCCTTGCATGTCTGCAGCTCCAAACACCACTGAATCCCATGCCTTTAGCCAGCGCAGCACAGACGAGTTCACAGCCTCTGCAGAGAGCAGCTGGAGGTACGAGCGCGGCGCATGCCGCGCCACCCACAGCATGCGCGCCGCTGAAGTAGCCTCAGCTGCTGGAGCCCCCGCCTGAGCACCTCGCCCAGAGGCTCCCTCCTCAGCATGGCCTGCTGTTTGGTCACCTTCCTGAAGCTGCTGCAGTGCAGTGCGGGTGCGGGCGATGTCTTCATCCTCAATCCTCTGCATACATAGGCTTAAATCTACCAAGTGCGCATTGAACATGACTTCCTCACTGGCACACATTTGCAGTTCAAAATTCATATCGGTAGCACGATGTGTGAGCTGGACAGCAGCGCGATTCAGTGTGCAGAGTCCGAGTGTAGAACACTAATTGACCACACCGCCCCCCCTTGCAAAAGGTGGGCTGCACCATGAGCTGCACTATGCACACACGAAAATGAGTGCAGCATCGGGTGCATAGAGGCAGCATGCGTACGTTCAAGAGGGTGTGAATGGATGTTCCGAGAAGGTGGCTGGACGCTCTCGTGCCAGGCTTCCACCACTTGGGAGGCGCCCACAGGGGCCTCATGCGGCAGTACACACTATCTGTGGCACTGGTGCCACGAATCAGAATGCACTTTGTGCCCCCTGCCTGTGCTGCATTCAATGACCGAAACACGTGGTTGTCTCGCGCCTGCTTTGCTGCCTACATTGCAACTCATGGGCTCACAGGAGCACGGTATAATGCACTGCTTCCGTTGGGTCTGGAATGGGGATGGAAAGGAGCTGAAGAGACTATTACCTGGGGGCCTGCATGCCTGGGCTGTGCAGCCATTCGCTCCTGCTGCACGAACTCAGGAGTCGGCATCATTGCAGCATTATGCGACGCCAGAGGGCGGAACTCGCGAGTTAATTTAATAGGTTTCTCTTCAATCGAAACTGAGATCTGATCGGCGTCTGTACACTCCCTGGGCCTCTTGCAAGTGGGAGCTATGTGGTTGCTAGCTTGTGACGGGCCATCGGTTGTAGCCATAGCCATCAACTCCGCTGCCAGATCAATCGTTCTAACAGTTTTTTCTCTTGCCTGTGATTGTGCCACCAGGAGCGGAGCAGGAGTTTGCATGGCCGGCTGTACGTCGAAAGGGCTGTTCGTAATGCTGAACCAAGCTGACCGCATCACGAGACATTTAGCTGCTCAGAATGAAGAAGGCGAGAACCAATCACCTGGTATGCAGTGGGGGTGATTAGATGGCTTGCTGGGTCGAGAATCCGAGCGGCGCTGGACTGTGATGCCGCTGACCCAATGTCTGCAGGTACGCCAGCAGGACACGGAGATTGCGCCGAGCCATCAACAGTGAGCTGTGATTGCTGCTGGCGTGGTCGGGGGGGGTCATCTTCCCAGTCGGGAGGCAGAATGGCAGTGTCATCCTCACGTGGATGTGGTGCATCCAGCGCATCATCAATCAGGTCGTCGAAATCATCATCCATGACTTACAGAATATACTCAGAATATACTCAGATGTATCGGAGTGTTGTGTCAGAAATCAGCCACTAATCGTGAAGGCGTCCACAGAGATACTACAGGTAGTCTTCACCAGGTGCCGTGAATGTGAAGGATTCAAACAAATTTCAGTCTGTAATGACCACGAGAACCAACCTGCTTGTCACTGTGATCCTATGGACAATGGTGGAGCCAGATGGTGACAAACTATTCTGTTTCGATGCGGTGTGTTTCCACTGACAGATGTCGACCAAGTTTTTGCACTTCATCTGCATATGCATGATACTGATAAAGGGTAGTAATTCAACATTCCGGTTTGTAAAAGAGTAATTCAACATTAACAAAAAGCTAATCGGGAACCACGCCATACACAGGACTGTAGAACTAGCGGTGTGTAAATTTACAGGCATAACTCCATAGAATGGCTCGTGTACCAGCAAATCATCGCATGCCAACTTAGCTCGACCTCGCACAAACGACACAGGACATGCCACTACCTGTAGGACTAGTAATTCAAAACCTTCGGCATCCGTAACGTAATAGTCTGGTTGACTTTGCCGAGCATGCCGCAAATAAAAAAATTCGTTCTCGTGTTGTAGGAATAGTGCAGAGAGGTATTTCCCATACACGTCCAGACTGCAAGCAGGGGAAGTGCATCCGGCAGAGCTACCAACACAAAGGAAACCTAGAGAGCACCACAGAATCGAAGCCGAACACAACTACAACATGCCATAACAGCAGCCGCGCAAGCCCTTCTCCACTGCTGTCTCACACCATGTCTAGTTCTACAGTAATGTCGATGGAATCTCTCACTATACTGACAGATGCCGTGCACAATACACTTGGATTCAGCCTGTAACTCCAGAAGTTTGCCCAGCTTCAGGTAACTAGAACCTTGCTCGTCACGTAACGTTAGACGTCGAAATGCTTGCCAAAGGGCGCAAAATCCCCCGCCCCACTGGCCCCAACCCGCCGCCAAACAACGCGCTCTCGCAACGTCAATCGGCCCCAACAACGCCCCCCCCGGCGGCCGCCACCCAGGGCACCTCCCCCCCTTTTAGAAGAATAGGAGTGCGCCGTTGAAGCGAACATCAGCCGCATTAACAATGCCGCTGACCCCGAAACCAAAACAGCCGCCATCCGATCCAGCAGGCCAACGCGCCCCCCCCTCAGCTCGGCGTTGGCATGCCAGGGAGCGGCAATTTTTTTTGGGGGGGATTGACCACCAATATTCCTTGCACCGGCAGCTCATCCCAGCCCACAGAGTGGCAGCTTCCCAGAGAGCACAGTGAGAAAGAGGTACACTATCGGTGCAGAATAGCGAACCAGAGGCAGTGGGGAGGAACAGATAGTAAGGGGGCCAAGGAGGGAATTGAGGGGGTGGGGAAGGCCTCCGGGAGACATTCACCGTAGCTTGGTGAGCTGCTGCAACTGCCTGACGGGTGAAAAACACCGAAGCTCGCACGGCGTCGTGAAGTTGTGCATTACTGACCGGGCCAGGCGCAGAGGAAGCCGTTATAGAAGAAGCGACTTGCTGTATATGAACATCTCAGGGGTGATCGGACGGCAGCAAGGAGCGGGCAGCGGCACAAAAACATGGCGACTGGGCACCGTCAGGCTATTGGGAAGCAACCTGCAGGCGTGCACCGGGCTGTAAACGTCCTGGATGCCACGCCTGGGTCAGCAGAGCCGACTTCAGAGTATGTTGACAGTCTGTTCAGAGAAGGGTGCAAGGCCTAGGGGCATATCTGTGTCCAATGAATTCATGCTGACCGGGGACCCGCGGGGTGACGAGATCACAGAGCTCTATGCAAAAGACAAACCACCTGGTGTATCTGTGAAAGACCATCCCGTAGATAGCACCAATCAAATGTTCCCCGCATTGTGGGCGGAGCACGCACTTCGAACTCCGCATTCCCCACACACACGGCCCCGTACCACGTTTTTGAGTCGCTGGCCGCCTCCAGCACCAACACTTTTTCGGTCTTGTGTCGGGCATACATACGACACATCGAGGTTCGGGACAGCCCTTTTGGTTCGGGTCCAGTCATGGGTCTGGTCCACCTCTGGTTTAGGTCCACCTGTGATTCAAGTCCAGCTCTGGTTCATGTCATGCCATTGCCATGGTACTGGTTCAAGTTAGAAACAGGACCTGGGAGCCAAACACGCATCAAGCATTACGCCAACCCTGATGGGAATGGGCCTCAGCACTCCGAAGAGCGGGGGAGGAGGGGCAGCCACCTAGGGAGGCCCCAGCCAACACAACAGCAGAACAAACAGGAACCGTAGCATCCGGGGAGGAGCGGAGGCAGCGGCACGCGAGCGCGCAAGAGAGGACACGCAAGGGGCAGGAGACGACACGGAAACACACGAAGAAGAGACAGGAGACCCAGGACAGGACGGGGAGAGGGGGGAAGCCGCAGGGCAAGCAGCAGACACCAGATGACACGAATCACCAACCTCAGAAGGCCGCGAGGGAGAAGGGCCCGGACAGGCACCAGCGCACACGGAAGCATCGTGAGTCAAGGTCACGCAGCTGCAATCATCGATTCTTTCTTCCAACAAAGACATAGGATTGCGGTTGCTGGGGAGAATACAACTAAAGAAATTTCTTGGCCAGTGTGCACCATCCGCCAGTACTAGTATGCAGAAGATATGTGTGGCAGCTGGCGGCAATCACGCGCTCAACTGCGCTGGGTTAGTTGATGCTGCAGATCCTCTAGAGGATGGAAGGGCTGGGCAGCTGTTCCACTCTTGCACCTCTGAGATCTCATGAGAGTGACCACATGTGGTTGCTTTTGTTTGGTTCTGGGATTTGGTGACTGGAAGCATATAATTAGAACTCGCATGGTTGATTGCGTTCCGTCCTGATTCGTTTCGATTTCTTTGAGCTTCGTTTTCCGGCGCCCTTGCAAGGGCCGTTTGTTCACAGTGATGAGTTTGTAGTCACTAGTTCACTTTATATACTCCATTATTGCTGCTTACATCCTCCTGGTTGGTGCTGTTGTTGCTGACGATGCGGTCCCTGTTGGGGAACCTGTGTTTGCTTGTGCCATTGTGCGGCGTTCTCTGCAACCTTTGTGTTTGCCTTCCTGGTCCCGCGTAGCACGGGGTTGTATGTCCTTGTCCCACCCCTTTGAGGGTGCTGAGGCCGAAGCCCTTCCTGGGTAGGGCGAGGTTTCCGAACAGTTTTTTTTTTAATAGATTTTTTCTCTAGCTCCTTATATTTTACAAACCGGAAAGGTATTGAATAGGCATGGACCCAAATAGCCAAAAGCAACTAACACAAAAACATCCACTTCACTCGAATGGCACAACAGCACCATCACTTTTTCTCTAGCTCACCATCCGGAAAATGTTGTTCTGAGACCAGTGGTCTACAATCCGCCGGAAAGTCCGGGCAATATTCCAGACCAGCTTTGAAATTTCATAGATGTTCAAAGTGTCCCCCCTTTGCTTTTGCCTACATTTCGAAAGTTCCTCGGGTTCCCCGGACTCAGTCCGGGCTATTTTCAAGAATTTTGTACAACATTGTCTGAGACCATCAGCAAATAGCAGAAACGAGCTTCCTCAGTACCACATGCCGGACACGGAAGGTCGGTTGAAGAGGGGAAGGACTTGAAACCACCGGCCGATGACGAGAGCAGGGTGATAGCCTGACGCTTCTCTCGAATTCTCGGCTGCAGCCGTTTTCACAGCTGTCACAGCTGAGCTGTGGCTATTGACTTTTTCATACTCAGTTCGCATATCCCTTCTCTGCTTCCTCATCCGCCCCGTTATGCAACACTCTGCTGCATCCCTTCTGCTGGCTTTAGGAGACGATTAAAAAGCCGTAGACAGGGGGTTTTTGTAGTTACATCTTCAGGGCGCGCGGGAGCAGCAAAAAATGCATGATAGGAGATTGTTACTTAAGATTTGAACGTTCCACCACGTGCGGTAGCTTGTCGCATATAGGTATGCGATGCATCCTGCACAGTCATGAAACCCTAGAAAGCTTGCAATCCATTCGATGGACCCTGATCAGGGTCCAACATATTAACTGCTCATGAGCAGTTAATATGTCGAGGATAATTGAGCAATTTGACGTCAGAGGAGATTACTCAAAAGTGCAAGCAAGTCCGTAACTCTCGCATGTGTGCATGAGCAGGTAGCAGACAGCTAGCGCGCTATAAGCGTGCGGAGCCTGGCAGATGTGCGAAGATAAACTTGCGGTACTTGGGATGGGAAAAGATCAGGTGTCCATGCATACATAAAAGTGTCAAATGCTCATGAACAACGGTCGTTAGCAGACCTGGCTACACCATGAAAAGCCTGCACGTTCAGCCGGAGTTGCGAAGGGCGCGGAATCGAAAGTCGCAGTCTCAGCAGTCATTATAGGTCCCGTTTAACGATAAATTTTGTTTTGGATGATGCACCGAATCGTGCTCTGTATGCCGACGTGTACCCGCATTGCTCGTTGTAATTATGCAGTGCTCTCGAACAGATTTGCTGTGCGGTCAAGCCTCTTCCAGCACCAGCCAGGAATCCGAGATCAGAGCCTCGCTATCCCAGTAGGTACACACCGCCGTAGCATCCATGCTCTTTCATTGAATGACACGCTGGAGTAGAAATACTTTCTAGTATAGGCTGCGTGCTGGTTGCGCATGATGCGAGGAAGAAAGTCAGAGTCACGGCTATCATACGATTCCCGTCAACATAGGTGCGACGGTTGCTCGTGTCAGCGCGTGCGTTAAGTTTGATCCAGCAAGATGCGTGCTGAAGTTTTGGTTTGACACCTTGAACGCTGTTGGTGGTGGACAGGACAGAGCATAGCATACAGGTTGCTTTGCAGGGTGACCGCTGGATCCGGCTCTCGCGTACAGTTTCTAAGACTACAGAATTCTCTTTTTGGATATTTCTGAAGCACAGACGTTGATTCTGCCAGCAACATTATGGCAGGTGCCTCTGAGGAGGCCATCGCTGATCACATCCCACAGTCCTCAATGCAGACACCCGTCGATCCAGGGAGACCCATCGTTGGCAGTGATCCCGAGGGGTTCGGCGTTAGTTCCGCGAACATCTTCGCCACCTCACCCCGAAGGGACTTAGTGAGCGAGGCCAATCCACCCCAGCAAGCAGGGCGCGAGTCTGGAGAATTAGATAGATACGAGGGCTCAGAATTTAGTCACGTAGCTTGCTCTCTGGCCACTGCGAACAGAAGAAGCATGTCTGACGAACCGCTAGCAGCACGAGTTCTTGGGTCGGGCGCCGCGCTGGGCTCTGATACCGTTCCTCGTACGCGTCAACATGCTCGAGAAATATCATGTCAGAGCAGCAAGCTGAGTGGGCCAGCCCAGAATCAGTCAGGGACAGGTAACCATGCGGCCATGGAAGAACCCGTCCCAATACAAGCAGCCTCTGGCCTAGATACTGCGTTACTGTCCGATTCAGTCAGCCCTGTCGCACACATGATTGCTATTTCACCACACAGCATGAAGTCCAAGCCTGCTCAGGTGTTGGGCAGCATGGCGAATGCTTCAGAGGTGTCCTCAGCTGTCCTGAGCACAGATGATGGCCGCACAGTTTCCTACAGCCTCAAACCCCTCGGACCGCCGTCGAATATTCCGGGAATTTTTGGCCCAACAGCGAGCACTTCGATCGTTGGGGACAGTGCAGGTACCTGTGGGGACTCCAGTGTCTATCACCACGCCTACAATCTCGAGTTTGCAGGTGTGAAACGAAGGATTCTCGGCATGTGCTGTCGCTTGTCTTGTTTTACCTTTCTTGTAGCATTCAATTTCGCAAACGGTGTCCTCTTCCAGCCTGATAATGTGTCAGATGCTGTTGGGCTAGAGATGTCGCAGGCTAGAGAGTCCATGCAATGACGCAATGCATGTGCACGACATCCCACACCTCTCTACACTCAGAGCAGCAAAGGTGTGCAGAGCTGGGGTCTCTGCCTGAAGAGTGCGGTAGTGTGAGAACATCTCCGTCGCAGCATACAGCCAGCACACCACCAGACATGTTTGATGTGCCGGCAGTGTTCAATGGTGCTCTGCCTGCTGAACACCGCCTCATGTCCTTTGCTCGCGGCGCCCTGGCACCCCTTCAGTATGGCCCAACGCCTCACGCTCCTGATGTGGAGCACGTTCGGCTCGCAATGCACAATATGCCCACTGTGCCGGGCCTGGCCCCCGCCACTTTAGATGCTGCTGCCTACGACCTGCAGGCACCACCCGTTCCTCCCGACAATGTGCAGCAGAGAGTGCGCCAGTTCGAAGCACAGCTGCTACCAGGGGAGTCTAGTAGCCACACAGGGGTTGCTTACAGAGCTGATGCACAGCAAGATGCTGCAGCATGCCTCACAGCGCACATGATGATGCATGCAGCGGTCAGAGGCCTTCCAGATGTAGGGGTTGTTGCGGGCAACAACATGGCATCGCTGCCTGAGGCAGGCATGTTGTTGCCTGGAGAGCAAAGGGCGCTTGGGGAAGATGTGGACCTTGGGGAGGGGCTGTGGGCGACAAGCCCATGCGGGGTGGTGGCGCATGTGCAGGCTGCGGCGCTGTCCGAGGACTTCAGGACCCGTGGCCAGTGGCCGCTGGGTACAGATGATCCGCAAGGGTCCGCGGGGGCACCAGCCAGGCAGGACCTGCCCGCGAAGTTACCGACACAGAGCAGCCTGACAGGCACCATGACCAGCCTTGACCCTGAGGCGTCCTACGATAGCCGCTTCCCGGATGTAGGGATGTCAACGTATGAGCAGACCATGCAAAGCACTCTTGATACCACTGGAATCTACCCTGAGACCCCTCGCCACTTCCGTATGGTGGCGGCCGGTGCCGCCGGTGCCCCCCAAAACCCCTTCGCGAACCAAATATTCGAATCTTCTATGCACGAGACTGCATCCGAGGCGTTACTGGGCTCATTTGATGATGGCTCCTCGACGATCATTGCCCCAACACCTGTCGCAATGCATGCTGAGTGTGCGTTTGCTCGTAGTCAGGCAGCTGCAGCAATGGAGGAACCTCCCAGCTTCCCGGTTCAAGCAGATGCTTTCAGTTCGCGACTTTGCTCACACCGTGAATATGGCTTGGGTGCATTTTTGCAGTCCCCTGCAGACACAACGGATGTGGTGCTTGAAGCACGAAGCGGCAAGCCCGGGTCGCTGAGTTTAGACCATGAGTTTGCAGTCAGGCAGGCGAGACATGCCCAGCAGCCCCTGCTGGCCCCTCCGGACTCTCCCGCCATCTCGCACCCCCGCAGAGACTCTGGCTGCACGTTGATAGACGCATCAGTGCTGCGTGGGGGGGACGAGGGGGCGCTGATTCGTGGGTGTGTAGCAGGGGGTAGGGGGGCTGCTGCGCGGCGAGGTAGTACTGAGCCTGACATGGAGGGGGGACCGGCAGGGAAGATTCTAGGCAAGGCGGTGGAGGAGTGTCGAGACTGTGTTCGAGGCATCCTGGCGGCTGCTGGAGAGGACAAACAGCGGGCCTATGTGCGTTTCAGCCTTGTGACAGCCCTCGTCATTCCCTGGTTGCAGTGTTGTTGCGCTCAGCTGACACGAACATCATGTCCCATGACTTCGTCCAACAAAATACTACAGTGAAGCAGGTAGAGGTCTAGGGCCTTGCTTTTCTTCCTCAGCACAAGCCCACCTGCCGTTTGCGCGTGCTCCGCATGCGCGATGTTGATGACACGCCTGCATGCATGATTACTGGTGTAGTCCTGCAGCAATCACCTCCACACATAGCCCTGCGCTTACACAAAGATGAAGCAACTCTGGACATCACAGCTTAGAGAGACTGCACAGTGTTTCGGCTACATCGTGCATCAGGCATCATCCACGACCTCGTATGAGTGTGACTTTGCGACCTATATTGAGTGTCCGGGCCAGGCATGAACGATGCGGTCATGTATGCAGCAGGACTCGAATCAGAAGCACCTGCCCAGAACGATCATGCAGCGGTTGCTGTGTGGCAAGCGCATGACACCCCTCCCTGGCCACCTCTCAACACAACTTGACCATCTTCAGACCGCTGCGTCCACCCCCATTGACCACAAATGCTCCCAGCATGCGCGCGCTCTGAATCTGCTGTACATGGAGTGTACAGGGCTCGCCAGCCCCGGTTCAACTGGAGGCCACTGGGAGCGCCTGGGCTTTCAAGGCACTGACCCCGCCACCGATTTTCGTGCGGGAGGAATGCTTGCATTGGTCCATCTGCTATCTTTGTTTGTACATGATGAGAAGCGGGCTTGCGCTGTGTGGCAGCTGAGCTTGTCGAATCCGGTGCTGCCCCCTGCAGTCGCTCATGCTCCCCGTACTCATGCTCAGCCGAACTCCACTATTTTGTGATTGCCGGGTGTGATTGAAAAGCTGTCGCCTGCTGCCTGTCTTGCCAGTGGCCCGAGTTTCTTTCCTGATGTCTGCGATCCATGCTTGGCCGTCTCCTCCACCGAGCCGGCACGGGCAGTAACACAGGCACCTACGGCCTGTTGCAGGCTTCGTTGCCAGCCTGAATCCTCTCAGAGCCGAAACATGCAAACATCTTTTCATGCGCAAGAACACAAATAGCGAGACTCACCGTTCAAATGCTGCCACCATCTGCTTTCTGTCTGTCATTATAGGTCCCTTGATATATACTCTGCAGCAAGGATGTACATGTACAGGGCTTCCCTTTCGCACTGCTGGGCATCAATATCACCAAGTGGGCGCTGGACCTGGTGCAGTCTGGCGCACTGAACAGTGTGGCTGTGAAACGCGCCTCCGTGGTGGATGCTGTTGAGAAGTGGTACATCGGAACCTTCTATTTTTTTGAGCAACAGTGGCGCCTGAAGCCATGCCCCATGTCACAGCTGGGCTTCCGTATCACCGCCACCGAGAAGCATGCCAAGGGCAAGGTGGCTGTGATGCTGGACCTTGCAAGGAGCAAGCATGCAGGCACGTAGGTTTTTGTAGGGATCGCTGGCCCCTCTTCCTACTGATAGGATGTGGCAGGGGCTGCACAGCACATCAGGTAGGAATTGCTTCTTTGTCGATAGGAATAGCTGCATATGACTAGTACTGCATGGGGGAGAGCTAGAGAGCTGATCTCGAGTAAGACATTTACACGCGTGTTGGAAGAGTGGCAGCGTAATCTTCGAGTACATGCTGTCTGGACTGGGTTGCCACGGCACATTGTGCTGCAGACTGTGAGTCACAACCAGCTGTGCACCCAACATATGCACTGGGGAAGCTTTCACACTGCGCCCCAATCAGGGCAGGACATAGAACATCACTTAGACCGTGCTGGCAGCAGGGAAACGGCTGAATATCTGGGTGAGGTTACATGGAGTTGATGGGCCGTGTTCACCAAGTACAGGGACCCATATGGTAGTTCATCGTAGTGCCTATCGCTTGAGAGTATCGTTCTTGGCATTGTCGCATTGTCATTGTCATGTTCTTGCGGTTCTCTGCAAAATCCCAGAATCCTACAGTTTGGCCATACATCCACTGGACGCTCCTCGAATAGGTCCATAACCCACTTCTTGAATCTGAAGTTCTGTGGCTTCTTTTGTGTTCCCTACGAGAGTAAGGGACTCGTAGGGAGAGAAAGGGATGGATATCAAAAGTTGAGAACACTCGGTGCATCCGACGCAGGCAAAACAGAAGCAACATTGCATTGCCCTCCAACTGATTAACTCGTGTGGTGCTTGGGCTGTGAAAGTTACTACGAATTAACTCTGTGTGGTGCTTGGGCTCTCCAATGAGGATTGTGGGCAACTCGATTAACCAGCGCATCCATCGTGTACATCAACACGTACAAAGGAGGCGTGAAGAGAAATCATAGAAGTCGCCTTTCATGTCGCTGTTGGCCTCGTTGCGGCCATCGCCAATGTGCCCGATTCGGGGAGGTCTGCTGATCACGCATTTTAAGCGCAGCTTTGCAAAGATTTTGCATGCAAGGTCGCTTCTCTGCAAGGCGACTAACTTTATGAGTGGTGGTGCCTTGAGCTCCTGGTATTCCGCGAGCTTCTGCTTGGTTCATATGCTGTGAGAAGTGTTTGCAGTGGTGGAGCTGG
Organism: Ulvella scutata; assembly: GCA_032359135.1. NCBI lineage: Eukaryota > Viridiplantae > Chlorophyta > Ulvophyceae > Ulvales > Ulvellaceae > Ulvella > Ulvella scutata. Next base: position 5,652 of record JAUMHD010029164.1, on the reverse strand, counting down.
TACACTGAAGGGCACACTTCATGAACTACACACTGACGACACACACAACGCTGCAGCAGGGAAACAGTTGACCCAACATCAAAATTTTGTACTGCAAAAAGCATGATGCTGCCAACGTTCAGTTTGTGGTGTAACGGGTGCTGGCCAGCGCTGGTGCATCCGGTCTTTCTCTCTATCTCTCTCTCTCCTTCTCAAGCGTTGCTGGAACAGAGGTCGGCGATGCATTGCTGCGTCTAATTATAAGCTTGCGTCACAGCATGAAAACGGGGTACCGCGTAGACTTCTCCCTTCATGTCGATGTGGCCAAACTGCATGAATCCTGCACAAACTGGCTGCTGTGATGGAACATAAATAGCTCAGGGTGTTCACACTGAGCGTCAGTCGTAGCTGTTCTTCGTAGACGCACTCGCAGTGACTCGCACGTAAGTTTGAACCTGCCCTACTGTTGCGGCGTGTTGAAAGCTTGCCCACGGTTGACATTGGAACCCACACAAGCGGTTGGCAGCTGTGCGAGGTGAATAGAAGCATGTTCAGCAGAGCTCCTTGGCTCTTGCTGCATTCGCTGCTGCTGGCGGTGGCCTTCGCTGCAACGCCTGAGCAGCGGCTGCTGGACTGCAGCTCCCAGCCCTCCAACCTGATCTCATCCCACATAGGCACCTCAAACGCAATATCATGGTTCATGGGACGTGAAGTTGTGGTGGAGGGCTTCTTTGTGCCTTCCCTTCAGAAGTACGATCGCGAGATGGAGGAGCAGCTCTCAATCCAGGTGCGGGTCTGAAGGCTGCTGCTGCCTCTCTTGCAGTCTGTGACAATGACAACAGTACAAACGCCTGCAGCACGTTGGTGCTCGTCTTGACCAGACAGCTGGCCCGATTGTTTGTGTCGCGTCATGTACGACAAGGCGCTACTATGCTGCTCAGGCGATTCGTTCCACCGCCAGCACGTTCTGAACATTTCGCTTTAGATTCATTAGTGCGCTTCGTGCGTGTATGCGAGTGGAAGTCTAGGGTTCATCTACACGGCGGCAACCGTGACTGGTTTCGCAAGTCACTCGTGATCCTGCCCCCGCTTATAATTAATTGATTCACACTGAGCCAGAGTGCGAACAAGGTATGGCACTTGTTCAGTTGTCGAGCAAGCCCAACGCACCGGCGAGCACTGCGTGCTGGATGTCTACATGACGCTGCCTTAAGCAAAGCTCTGCACACGACAGCGTGGCACATGCGGAACGAATTGGCGCCTTCAGGAGCCGAGGCCCCAAATTCTCTTTCATATTGTATACTCGCACATATACTGTAGCTTGCGGTTATGGGCGGTCGACAAGTGCATGAGCATGACGGCGATTCTGAATGTTGCCCGCACAGAGGCGAGAGGCAGTTGTTGCTGCAAGAAGAAATTTCAGGCTTCGGTACATGTTTAATGCTGCTGTGCAGACCTTGAAAACTGCCTTAAAAACGAAGCACCATCTCCACGACGCAACCTGCTCGCGGCCAAAACAGCACGAGATAATATCTGCAAGGTGGCAAGTAACTTCAAAGCGTTCTTGTTCCTGCAGGGAGAAGATGGAGCAATGGAGGTTGTTCTGATAGCACCTGAAGGCACGGACCTGGATGGGTTCAGAGATATGTACACAAACTTCTTGGTCAGAGTACAAGGCGTTGCATCAACCACTCAACAAGGCGAGCCTGCCCTGCTCCTCAAGCCCGCTTCTGTGGCCTCTGGCAGCGACTCGGTTGCGCCAATCGTGGCGTGCCCGCCACACACATCTGCATACATAGCGGGAGGCTCGAAGCGCTTTCTTACGAGCTCCAGAAGGATACTGGAAGTGACCACAAGTGAGGAGTGCAGCCCTGTGTATGGCCAGTGCGGCGGCAATAAATGGAAGGGAGCGAAATGCTGCGTGCGTACTGCCGTGTGCACTTTTGGTAACCCCTGGTACAGCCAGTGCATGTGAGCCCCCTCCCTCCAAGCTGTCAGTATCTGCCTGCTTATGTTTCTGCAGATAAGTGCATGAGCACAACGAAAACCTGAGTGAGCACAGCCCCGCGTGATAGTGTTCGAATGATAGCACTACATGGCAGCAGTGCACCGACACCAGCAACAAACTGACACGTTGACACCTGCAGACCCCGTAAAGAGCTGATGTTGCCTCCAGCCCCAGCCCCAGCCCCAGACCCCACGCCACCACCAACCCCACCCCCAGCCCCAACCCCAGTCCTAACCCCCACCCCAGCTCCAGCCCCAACCCCCACCCCAACCCCAACTCCAACCCCAACTCCAACCCCAACTCCAACCCCAGACCCAGCCCCAGACCCCACGCCGCCACCAACCCCACCCCCTGCCCCAGCCCCAACCCCCACCCCAACTCCAGACCCCACACCACCACCTGCTCCGACCCCTGCCCCAACCCCAGCTCCAGCGCCAACCCCCACCCCAACCCTAGCCCCAGCTCCAGCGCCAACCCCCACCCCAACCCCAACCCCAGCCCCAGTCCCAGTCCCAACTCCAACTCCAGCCCCAACCCCAACCCCAACCCCAACCCCAACCCCAACCCCAACTCCAGTCCCAACCCCAACCCCAACTCCAGTCCCAACCCCAACCCCAACCCCAGACCCCACACCACCACCTGCTCCAACCCCAGCTCCAACGCCAGACCCCACGCCACCACCCGCTCCAGACCCTGCAACTGAGGAGTGCAGCCCTGTGTATGGCCAGTGCGGCGGCAAGAAATGGAAGGGAGCAACATGCTGCGTGCGTACTGCCGTGTGCACTTTTGGCAACCCCTGGTACAGCCAGTGCATGTGAGCCCCCTCCCTCCAAGCTGTCAGCATCTGCCTGCTTATGTTTCTGCAGATAAGTACATGAGCACAACGAAAACCTGAGTGAGCACAGCCCCGCGTGATAGTGTTCGAATGATAGCACTACATGGCAGCAGTG
>JAUMHD010029153.1:0-28179 GCA_032359135.1 Ulvella scutata | reverse complement strand
AGTGCACAACTGCTGTGGCTGTCCACAACTCTGTCTACAACACAATATGCAGAGCAGGACCCTGGCACACACAAGTTCTCACAGTCCACTAACCTCATGCCCTGCAATGTACACCGACTCCCGCAGCCATGCATTGTCCCTCTATAGGCCATATCACAACAGGGACGCATCTCGAAAGGAACAGTTGCAAACGCTTGCTTCGAAAAGTTGGAAGCTGTTCCCATCTGGCAGTGCTGAACCTGTTCGTAGAGCAGAAATGTAGACCTTCGCAAGTGTTGGCCCAACAAAAGAAAGTCTCAACAATCACGCCAAACCCTAGGGGAATGCACCTCAGCAATCCGAAGAGTGGCGGAGGATGTGCATCCACTCAGGGCAGCCCTAGCCACAACAGGAACCTCAGCAAGTTCACAAATGCAGAGACATCCGGCTCTACTCTTCATTCCCGCAAACACATGAACAGATCTTTCTGGACAGAGTGCGTACTTTGGAAAACCTCTGGAGAAGCTGCTTCTTGGCAGCCTTGCTCAGCTGTTCCATGGACATGTCACAGTCAACTGTGAGGGAGGTGGCGGTGGACAGCACGCACATGGAGAGCCTTTCGACTTCCTGCAGTAACTGAGCAACCTTCGGAATGTTCTGAATGCCCAGATACTGCAGGCACTGATGGACGGGTCCTACGATGTCAAGCAACAGTGCCATGTGAGAGTCATGAACCCCAGTCACCATACGAGGCACATTTTCCTGCTACGGCAGTAACTCCTGCTGTGAGGGATTGTGCTCTAGTAACAATGCATGCATGCAGCAGTGGCTTCAGGTGTTTCTGTATATCTTGCCATATCTGTGACAACAATGGAACATTAGGTAGTATATGAATGCTACACATTGGTTTACTCTGCTGTTGAACATAGCCAGTCTACTGTAACCACTGGACACCTGAGCTCAGGTGTCCAGTGGTTAAAGTAGACTGGCTATGTTGAACATCTATTCTACGTTCCAACTTTTGCTGCAACTACCTTGCGCAGCTTGCTCTGCGCACCTGCCCAAGCCACCTTTGAAAGGCCCAGTACACGGAGAACTTGGCTGCATAGCACACACGAAGCTCAGTAAATGAATCCGACGGCATCCGGTCCAGGCATCTTAGAACCCTCTCAAACCCTAAACGAGTCAGTTTGGATACCTGAAGGTCTAAAACTGGTGCAACGAAGTCGAGCAACTGGAAAACCAGGTGATAGTGTACATGTACGGTTATACTCACAACGCCACCAGGGTGCAGCTCATCAGCGGCGTTGCAGTGGTGCAGCAGGAGGGTGGCGCAAGCTGTGGCATGCTGTGGCAGGGAGCCTCGCACTGCTGCCACCATGTCTGCTACATCTCACATCACCCTGCAGCATGCATACGCTACGTGCATCGAAGTATCTGTACTTCGGTGCGCAGGTGGTGGAATGCTGCCTGATGGTATCCAGAATGTCTCTGGCTGTGGGTTGCCAGCACGATTGCATACGTGTTGGAGTCAAGATCAGCAATGCATCTGTGATTCAGCAAGTACAATTTCAGTGTATTGAACCACAAATGAGCATGCATAAGTACTTCTTCTTCGTCTTGCACGTCATGTAGTACAGAACAGAGCGTGGCAGAGGTGAGGGCTGGTTATATTTACCCTCGGGGGCAGCGCCGTACTGGCTTTCTTGCACTTGCATGCATGGAGCACTTAAAAAAACTCAGGTATTTCTGCCATTTACGGCTAGCTGTAGCGTTCCGGCAATGGTGTACAGCGCTGAACGCGTGCAAGTGCAGAGCGAAGCCCAGAACATACATTGCGATCTGGCGTCCGTGTCTCCTTGCAGCGCGGTATTCCTCATGGATTCTTTTGGCTAGCGTCGTGCAACTCCTGCTGCGCTCCGCAGTGTATCCACTGCTTGATAGAGAGTAGGCGTGGCTGCCTGTGGGTGGCTCATCCATGGTACCGATGAATGGTACCGATGAGTGTGAACTGTTCCCGTGGCCCGAAAGTGGAAACGAAGCCCTGGCTTCGTGCAATTCAGTTAATCCCGAGCTCATCTTATATTCGTACTATTACTGCGGCTGCAGCTCGGATCCTGTGGCAGCGACGCCATATAACTTCTGCTTAGTATCCATGTATACGTAGCGCATCAGAGGTGTCTGTATAGAGTACTGGAACCGGAGAACCAGTGGCTAGCGCCAAACGTCTATGTGAGAGACAGATTCACAGTGCGCCAGTTCGCTGAAGCTTCCCCGAATGCGCAGTCTCAGTGACTCTTGCTCTTGGAATGTGAATTCGTGGAAAGAAGGTAACGTTCGGTACAGCATTTCCCGTGACACGATAGCATGCCCGTGCTCTTAACATGCCTGTGTATCAGATCGTGGTGTGTAAGCACGCAATCTGCACCTGCCACGACACGTTCTTTCGAAACATTTGAATTCATGCTTGGACTGCGAAGATATGTGAGCTCATGTGAGCTGCTGGTGTGTTCCAGGACGAGGCCACACTGACCACGAGAACCACCACACTGTCAAATTCGCTCGTTTCCTCAGATGAACAAATCGTGCAGAGCTGCAGCAGAAAAGCAAACAGGGCGGCCTGTTTGCATTAGATCAAATGCATAATTGAGGTTGCCACATTCACTTGTAATTGCGAAGTGTAAAGTCACAGACGTACATCCATCACATGGCACAGCAGGAGGTTGTTCACTCAGCAAGACATTCACAACGGCGCTAGAGCTAGAGAACATCAATCACATGGAGCAACCGGCAACAAACCCTGTGGGCAAAGCATCCGGAGGCACATTCTGGACCTACGTCTTGCGCTGGCATCTTGGTTGTACGTCCACTAGGGTTATAGCCCCCTGACTGGCTTGCGGCTCTTCTGCGTCCAGGAGTTATAGCCCCCCACAACGGCTTCTTCATAGCAGCGCTTCCTCCTGCACTTGTAATTGACGGTATACGTATTTCCAGTAGGAGCAATTAATTCGTAGAACCTGGATTAACGGCAGTGATTTTCAGCCCATTCCAACCCCCCTCGCATGCCCCCTCCACGCCTTCTCTCCTGCACACCCTTCTTGTGGCCTCCTTCCATTCTGTTTTTGCCTGCAATATTGTGCGGCGTTCTCTGCAGCCTCTGTGTTTGCCTTCGTGGTCCATGTGGCCCGGTGGTGTATGTCCATGTCCCATTCCTTCGGGGGTGCTGAGGCCGAAGCCCTTTTTGGCGTGGTTCCCGATTTGCTTTCTTTTCCCTCTCTCTGGCTCCCCCACTTCCGGCCCACTTCCTTCCAGGTCCTTGCTGCTGCCACCCCCCCCCCCCCCCCTCGCCACCCCCGCCCCACACACATACACCTTTTGCTGCTGCTCGATGCTTTGTCCCCCCCAAACTTCAATTCCTTGTCATTGCCTCTCCCCGGTATGCAGCAGGGGGTCGCCCGCGGGAGCTCAACGGGTGATTTGATACGAGGTTCTCAGTTTCAGGCCAGTCTGCGGTGCTGTCCTTTCTTGGCGTCACATGCATGTCTCCCCATGTGACATAAAGGTGTGAGCATGCATGACCAGCGCGTCTGATTTGATCGTACTTGTACACATGCAAGGGGCGTACGGCATGTGTGTAGCTTCTTCAAATCAATTATGTGAGTTGTAGTAAGCCTATCTTTCGCCGGCTTGTCCGCCGCATTTATGTCCATTTGATGCAAACATTTTTCCTGTCAGTGCCTGTGTAGCACAAGTTGCATAGCGTGACACACTTCGCCTCTCTAAGGGCATCTCGACACCTGAAGACTGTATGGTGTGTGAAAGTTTAATTCCTCCTCTGGACACTTGCACATTTTCTGTCTGTGAATTTCACGACTTTTTGTATTTATGGGTACTTCAACGTTTGATCACATTGGCAGGTTGACCGCCCTGGCATCTCAAGGCCGTGTGGAAAGCTTCATATTGGAGGTTTTGGACGTCTACGGACGGTTCCGAAACCCAGTCGCTGTATCACTGCTTGATTGTTTGGGTAGTTCAGGATTCCTTGCCTGATTAGCACTGTGTTCTGTGTTTCCACTAGTTCGGATCTCTGTTTGTGTGCCTAAGAGCCTCATGGGCCTGTGCAGTGTTTTGTGATTTTGAACCGCGCCGGGGTGATGTAATCACGCATTGGGTAGGGCGTGGTTCCCGGTTAGCCACTTCTTTTTCCGGGCTGCTGATGATGCCTGCAAAGACTTACACGTGCTACCCTGTAAAATTGTACGGGCCCTTCACACACAGCCATGTCCAGATCCCCATGCACGAGAACAGACGTCCTGACACCAAGGGCCTACGCTGCCGGCGAGGCACCCCCGCCTGTGGCGATCCCCGTCAGGAACAACTAGGACAAACCACATCAGTACACCCAAGCAGCCACGCGAGAGCTGTAGGGAGGAATGGGCCCAGGAGTGGTGGAGGGTGGACGGATGGACTCCCGAGGAGGTCGGGCCGCCCAGGGGGAGCGCGGTGTAGCAGGGAGGAGGGGGTGGCGGCGGCGGCGGCATCAGCATGCAGCCAGGAACGATATGCGGACGGTTGGAGGATGAATAGGGGTTGCAGGCCAGGGGCGATGGAAGAGCCGGGGGGGAATCGCTGGGTGAGAGCACGGTGGATGTAGTGCCCTGGCTTTGTATGTTTGCTCGATCAGGGCAGGGGTTGCGTGTTCTGTTCCTTTCAGGTGGTCCATGGTGGTGTATCTTTATTGGTTGTCAGACGTGCCTCTGTGGATGTAACCACACATTCCGGACTATCGCTGTAATTTCACATTCGGGACTTGGAATGTATCAACTCTTGTTAGTGCAATACGTTCTATTGATGCTAATCCCCCGCACCCGCTCCACGGGTCATTTAAGTTGAATTTCATTTCACCAACCTGCACTGCCTCTTCAGAGCTGCAGGTGGGGATGGGCATGTGGGGATGGGCAAACACACGAGGTAGTGGAAAGATGTGATAAAATTCAATGATATCACGCTGTTTAACGACGCTGTTTAAGGGACAGTCTGCACTTCACGGGTAATGATATAAGCCTTGTGAATTATTACTGCGCCACTGTCGATGCAAGCTCAAACTGCGATGCAGAGGCGGTTCCAAACCAAGGGGACAGAGCAAACACAATGCCCGTGCAGCCACACAGGCCATCAAGTCAGGTTCTCTATTCTTTCTATCATGTCTTTCCGCCTGGCCAGCTCCCTCTGCAGCTCTGCCATTGTCATGTCCTCCAGTCGCTTCTTCACACTCTTGCCCGAACCATCTTCTGAAGACTGATCACTGGGCACAGACCCTCCCCATGCCATTGCTGCGGATGCAGCCCGCATCTCCTCTATATTCTCTTTATCTGCTAGATCACCTTCTTCGGAGTGATCAGCTTTCATCATCTCCTCTGCTGTCTTTGTCAGTGTAGTGCCTTCCCTGTCTACATCCGATCCAGCTGTACCATTGTCTGCACCGTTGCTCATGCTACCACTCAGCACGGACTCAGCAGAAGGGACTGATTCTGTTCCCGTACTTGCAGTTGGTCCTGGCTGAAGTGGTTGCTGAAGGGGGCTTGTATCAAGACGAAATGAGTCTCTGGTGGTCTGCTCAATCTCCCGGAACTCTTTCTGAAGTGAATCGATGCCCACCTCCTTCGAAATTGAAGTTCTAATATCTGTTGTTGCTTGGTTGAGCTCCTGAATAGTCGGTTGGATGGAGCGGATTGTTCCTGCCACTGCTTTTGCTGCCTGCATGCAGCTCAGGGAATAGGACGACACTTCCCATCAGGTTTGCAGGAGACAACCACGAAAAAGGTTCGTCAAGATCACGTTGTATACGATTGTAGAGCTCAGTACCTCGATGAGGCCCTGGGGCCCGAATACAACCAGGGCTACCACCCCAACCAACAGCGCCTCAGGAGCACCTACTCCGAAGAGACCATTGTAAGCCACCTACACGAAAACAAGGAGACTTAGGATATGAAAGTTGTGCGGTGATACTGAACGTATCAGATGTGTGTAGAAGGGGAACCGTACAACTTTTCTGCGCAGGTTCGTCGCTTGAGACATATCCTCTCTCCAGGAAAGCACTACACATCACTCACCCTTGAGAAAATCAGCACTGAAGTGCTTCGTATTACGGTGGAACCAAGTTCTGTGTGAACCGCACCGACACGAACCGGCGTGTTGCCACCTGGTGGAGCCCTACATCTGACAGACCCGGGAGGAAGTACACGAGACGAGAGACACCGATAAGGGCAAGCCATTGTCTGAAGGCTGCACGGCGCGTGGAGCAGGCACCCAGTACTCTACTTCAGAGATTGTTTGTTGGCAAGCAAGCGAACTGCACAGAAAAGCTTCTGTCTGGCATACATAGTGGATGCAGTCTCGTTGCAATTTTATTGTGGTACGCATCAGAAGCCTGAGATGGCAGCTGCTGTTCCATTGCACCAGAACATTCAGTTGATTCTACTTCTGGCCACACAGGCTTCTGCTTGCGAACTGAACACCTGTGAGGAGCTGCGCTTGCAATGCCTGAACATCTGCGATTGATAACAGACATACTGTCCATGTTGTCGCCTGGAGCTCAACTCTGCTTTCAACCTGCCATGCAGGCCATGGCAACTGCCACAATTCCACTGCTAACATGGTGGGCCCAGCTGATTGCCTAATTCCTTTTTCTGAAGGGGAAATGAAGCGCTCATGAGATTACAGACACAAAGGCACAACACACGTCAGGGTATCTAGCTCTGTGCTGTTCATCCCCTACCTCAGGGGCCTTCACCTGTCCTGGTTCCACCCACTGCTCTACTTGTTCACATTCCTTTTGATGATATCGATCAGAGACTGATTGTTGTACCATGAAAGAGGCTTCCATGTGCTCCATGATGGATTGTGTCCTACCTGCACTGTTTGGTGGTGTTGGCATTATGTGTACATGGCCGGTACTGTTGCTCTGTTTTCTCATGGGGCTGACCGACTCAATAGCACCTCTCTCTCCTGGTCTAGTCGTTCTATTTATGGTGTGCTTGGTTCTAAGTGATGTGACTGAAATGCTCGAGTTGGTCTGCATCCCGAAGCTCTTTTCTTGTTCTGAACTCAGGTCAGTTTCACACAAACAGACGCACAGTCACACATTAAGAGACTATGAAACGGACTGAAATGGTCTCCCAATAGCAGCACATATGATCATCAGCCCTTCAAGCCCTTGATCACACAACAATTGCATGAATGATCTGGCAAGCATCACGACACTGCAGTAAATTTACGCACTATAGTGCCTCGCATAGATGGGTTAGGGCTGCATCACTGGCTGGAGAGCATCATCGGTGTGCTCAGCAGGCTGATGCACAGTGCTCTGCACCCTGCCAGCCTGTCACTGCACATGCACAATGCAATGCCCTCCATAACTATGCGATGTGCACATACTCGTGGTCTGGCATGTGCCAAGGAACGCCCCGTGACGTGCTGGAGCCTGCAGTAATTTGCAGCCCCAGATGCTGAGATCGAATCCTGACAATCAGCTGCAAAGGGACAGGCTTCCAGTACTGCTCATGCAGCCACATTTATATGTTGAAAACGAGGTACATCTGGTATACTGCCAACCTGAGGAGGCTGGTTGGTATGTTGAGTAGTACTGTGAGTGCATCAGTACTGTCCTGGCTCCACTCTCATGGGGAAAGTACTGTCCACTATAACCCACAACATTCACATCAATGTACAACTATGTACCGTATCCGATCAGCGTGTGTAGAATCCTAAGCACGTTACTCTGCTGGACTCACCGTGCCGTAAAAACAGTGCAACGGCTCGCCAGCTGCAGCATGGACAGTAACGAAATGACAGCACTCCACGAGACTGTGTAGACAAGAAGCGTGTGCTAGTTGACAAGTCCACACTGGAGAAGCTATGCGTAAGATCATGTGGCTATACATGTGGATGAGTAATGCAATTATATACAATCGATTCACCTCCGTATTCTCAGAGACACCGGGACAGGAATCGTGTACAAATTATCACGTAGCCCCCAGATCTTTATGTTTGCGTGCTTCTACTGCGCTGTGCGCTTAAGCTGGTCACTGAAAAACAATCTTGACTCCTTCGCTTCAAGCACCTCCTATCCTGCTTCCGAATAAGCAGTTTCTGTAGCGACCTCCGCATATTTGCGGCTCCTGTCGTTTCATAGGCTGGATATCATCGCAAAGCAACGGTGTCGTGGCATCTGGTTGGCGTATCTTCCTGCACGCTGACACGTGCTTCAAGGCGGTCGCCTCAGCAACCGTCCATTTGTGGCTTCCTACAGAGACTTCATATACATATTGAGGTGACCAAGACTGCTGTAACTGGCCACAGGGACCATTTTTGGCTGTGAACGGCGAGCCTCAATCCACAGCTTCACACAGGCATCCGAGTGCCATGTCCCACACTCCAAGACACATGAACTATACGGTACGATGTTCATACTGGTTCTATGTAACTCAGCAGAGTCCGTCGATCGAGCCACCTGTGACTAGATTCACCAGTACTGGCATTGGTAACAACTCAGCGCCGCTGAAGGCCGCTACATCAGCTATGCAGCAGGATTTCGAACCTCAGGATATGTCGTTGGATCAGCATGAACTCATGATGAAGAAGCGCAGCTTCAAGCGTAGTGAACCAACTCGTGGCGAGCCGTGCACCAAGATCGCCAGGAATGCTGCTGAGGACCAAGCTGCCGACATTCCTCTTTCTCCAGATGGTATGTTGAGGTGTCGCGTCAGAACCTGGCAGGATCGGAAGTACGCAGACTTGCGGCAGTTCTGCAAGGTGTGGCGCCTGGGACGCAGCTCGGGTCCTTCTTTCATCCCATGCCGATGAACATTGCACAGGAACACAGGTTCCATTGTGTTTTCTGGTATATGGCCGGCGATGAACGGGGAGAAGAATATAACCTGCGTGTATATCAGTCAGTTCAAAAATAGTAATGCAGTGCCAATATCAACGCCACGACATGGCTACAGGACGGAGAGCACCTGGTACCAACCACAACGGGCATTATGCTTGATCCTGTGGAGTGGGAGCACCTTGCTGACGCTCTGCCGGAATTGCAGGCAGCACTTGGTGCACTGAACACAAACTTCCAGGTGAGGCTTTTCACGTTTCCTGGCACATCATCCAACGATGCCCTGGATACCACACACGTGTACACATATAAACCTGCACTTCTGGGGTGAATACGTTACCTTCCACCTTCTGTGGTCTGCCAGCATCATGTGTGTTCATTAGGCTATGTAGGTACATGTGTCCTGCAGTTTCCTCGAGTCCTGGACAGCACTTTTGTGGTGCAAATGCGTTTCCCTTTGATGTGGTAGCGAGTATATTGCGAGCACGTTGTGCCATGTTACTTTGGTCCCTGGCTGTTCACTGGCTCGTCGGCTTGAAGGCATCAGATTGCGATAAGAACAGCATACAAATGCGGTTGTGCCATTCGAGGAATGCCTTGATAGCTTGTGCATGTTCTTCTCGCCATATGGGATCTTGTCCGTTGTTTGTATCTTATAACTTGCATCAGGCTGTCACACGCTTCAAGTGAGGACTTGCACATTATGTGTTCTAATTTCCGTGCCTATTCGTCTGTGATCAGTGTAACTCTGGCATGCAGGTGAATATTTTTGATGTTCTTCGTCCCACACCGTTTGTCCTATTTACAAGGTACCTTTAGGCTAGGCAGCTTGTTAATGTTTGGGTTGTTTTCCTTTTAACTGCAACCTTTTAAACACCGGAAAGATGGTAGATAGGCATGCACCCAAACAGCCAAACCAACACGCACCAAAGAACCACCACTTCACTCGAATGGCACGAAATCACCATCACGAAAGTCTTTCCCAACTCTCTTAGCCAAACTGCGGTACTACTGACGAAAGGAAATTCCCTGACCACGAGCCAGGGCACAATTGAGGTGCTGCCTAAAGGTCCAACACAGAACAAAACCCCAGTGGAAAAAGCAACGGTAGCATGGCTCTGCAAGTAGCCCTCAGCAGAGGGCCCCAATTTACTACCTGTCCGGCAGAGAGCCTACCAGTGCTGGGACAAACTTTTGTGATGGTGCTGTCGTGCCATTCGAGTGAGGGGGTTTATCTTTTGTGTCCGTTTTTTTCTGCTGTTTTAATTCATGGTTACTTACTACCTGTCAGGTTTTTAATAGTCGCCTTTATGGTTTGTGAGGGCACAGCCGGTGGTGTTTCGTAATCTGTAGTTAGTGTGTACATAGTCATGTTCTTGGAGATGCTCCAAGACCTATGCGCTTTGTGTGCTTCTCTACCACGACACTCTCAATGAGACTTTCACCTTCTGGGGTGTCATGCGTTGATTTACTGGTACTTGAGCCTATCTTTGGAGTTACGCCTGTGTCTTTACAAACGTTCACCTTCTGGGGTGCAGGTGAACATGTCACAGATGCGCAGCGCGTCAGTGTGCTGCGACCAGGAAGGCCCCTTTGTGGATGTCCGCGAGTTCTCCTGGAACTTGAACAGCAACCGCAACTTTGGTCGTGGGAACCGAGAGCCCACCGATCAGGGCATCGAGCTCGGTAAAAGCTCTCTTCGGGTGCGCATCTGTTTCAAAGCATGTATCACTGAACATATATACCACTGAGGACATATCAGTGATGAAGCAGAGCTGAGAAAGCAAAGCAAGCTGATAAAGCAAAGCAAAGCATCAGCCTCAAGGTAATGGAGATTTCCGCCTCTGTCCCGTCCGAGACACTGCACTACAGGAGCTCCCCGCACTGCCTGCTCCTAGGTGACATTCTACACCTGTGCTCTGTCTAATTTCACGTTTTCACCATTTGGCATCATTCACTGCGTCACAACATCTTTTCAACAGCGGTACGCCTGCAGTATTACAGTGTTACATTAGTGCTATGTGCAGGCCCTAAGCCACGCCGCGGCGATAATCTCCTCGCTGCTACCGGGCTGTACGAAGCCCCCCTCCCCCCCCAAGTCTGCACGGGTGTACCGCCCAGGTCTCGACGAAGCCTCTTATAGCCCGGTGGACCCCGGATGCTTCCCCCCCACCGCCTGCGCCTCACTGAGTAACATCGACGCATCACTGGACGCCATGCATACCGACGAGGACACCTGCGGTGCCCATTTGAACAGTTTCGGGTACTTGTACCCCGAAAACATTCTCACACAGTACAACCAAACTGAGCATTGCGGGTACGGGCAGAACCCTGGGGGGGCTGAAAGCTGCGGTCGGCTTACACAGCACAACTCAGGCGTAGGATCGCGTGACGCGAGTATGATGCATGCCGCGCACACTGCGTATCGCCTCGCTGAGCTGTCACCGAGCATCCTGGGGGCCCCGCCGGCGCCTGGTTTTGGTGGCCAGGGGGCGCATGAGGGGCACTCGATGCAAAGTCAAGCGTCTGAAAACACTGATGATGCCAAACCCTAGTGCGGCTCCTGCGCCAGGGTTCTGGGAGACACAGTCTATACCGTTGCCTTCCTGCCAGGTTCTCTCTGGCTGGTAGAGAGTTCTATAGTGGTAGGGTTTGGAGGCTGTGGAGATTCTATTGATTGAGGTTCCAGAGAGTGTGTTGGGGGCCCTCGTTGTTCCAGCCACAACCCCTCGAGTGAATAACCCTTTAATTGCGATTCCAGAGAGTGTGTTGGGACGGAGATTTCATCGTCAGGACTGTAGAACTATAAATTGTGTGAGTGTGTTGGGGCCGGCCGTTGTTCCAGGCACAACCCCTCAAGGTACTAACCCATTAATTGAGGGGTCATGGTATGTGGCCGAATTCACGTGAGAACGGGATTACGAGGTCTGTCAATGTTTGAGTGGCCTGTCAATGTTTGTCTGTGCTCAGAGGAATCGGCAAGATTCATATGAGAACCAGACGGAACTGGACCGGATTACAAGATGTTGCTGGTGTTATTTTGCCTGGCGGGCGTAGTGGATGTGGATGTTCAAATATGTTGGCAGCAAGCGTGCAGTAGCATGCAGAGGCAGGGTACTGAATAACATGGGAAGTGGAAGCAGGTGGGCGATAAGTGTATAGAGATTGGTTTTGTGGCGGTGTATGGTCAGTTTATATCGACAGGGTTGTTTGGTGCGGCAGGTGTTGCGGGTGGAAAAGGTTTTCGGTGGGATAGGGTGTGTGTGTGTATCGTAATTGCGTGACACCTCGCAAGAGGGGTTGAAATGTGCATACCTTCTGAGATCAGGGTTCCTGCTTTGGATCGTCCCCGGGTTTCTGCTTCGGAAGGTCCCGTATCATGTGAAGGGGTGCAGAGGGGGGGGAGGTGTTTGTGCTGTTGCGAAGAATTGAGTGAAGTGGCGGCTCTTTTGTTCTTGTTGCCGCTGGCAGCTGGGCTCATGCCTTTCCACTACATGTCCGGTGTATAAAGCTCTGGCAGGTATTGCGTGTCTCATAATTGCGTGACAGTCCGCAAGGTTGAGGTGAGGAGGCCTTTGTGAACTACAATCTTTTGTGTTCGTTCAGGAGTTTTTTTGTGGTCGACATTGTCTAGTACTGAGGTCTTTGGGGGGGGGATGGTACGTATCCCACATCCCTCTGTGTGGCTCGTGTGGTGTCGGGCACAAGCTCGTATCTTACATCCTCGTTATTATTTTTATTTAACATGGATACACACATTTCGGCAGCCCACGTTTTCTGCAATCTGCTGCTGCTCTGCTACTCTGAGGATCCTCAACGATTCAATCTGTTCAGACCGGAGAGGGGGGGCGCACATCTGACAGCTGCAGACCTCCACGTATACAATGACGCAGCAGCTTGTGCTGAACTGGTACTGTCTCGAACTAGAAGCGCACAGCGTTGAATCTTACATCGGTACGGGCATGTTTCACTTGACAGGGGCCATGCACTGAAAGTGCGTAGCAACCGCAGCATCTGCTCTGGGAAAGGATATATCAACAGTAAAGACGATGGAAATAAACCAGAGTCACCATGCAACTGGGGCTGTCACACAGTATATGACACGGGCACCTCAACATTATCCCCCGTTAATGCAGGATCTAAAACCTTTCGGGTGGTGTCACGGTGTCTGGGAACGCGCCACCTCTGGACACTTTCCCAGATGTGACCAGCCACGCCTGCAACCGTGCCGCGCATGCAACTGTGCAACGCCTGCAAATGTGCCAACCGGCATCACACAGGAGCAGCATCCCAGCCCGGAAGCATAGAGTCCAACCACACCACAGCCACAATCGGCAGCGCATGCTGACGCGATCGCATCCGCTTCAGCCACTCACCCGCAGTCCCGCTCTTCGGATATTTGCCACATGTATGCATGTGCTGCATGCATTCGGTGGCATGCTCCTGCCACAGCATCGTGCGTGCGAGTTGCTTTGCGGAGTAGCGCCATGCGGCGGGAACTTCTGGCTCTAGGGATGTATTGATGCGCTCAAAGACGTGGTCTAGGAGGTCCTCTTCAGCCTGCAGCGCACGATGATATATTATCGAGAACTGTTATCAAGAACTGTAGCCAAACAAGCAAGTAGGAGGGGACCACGAACTCCACTCTACGGCTTCTGCTGATGAAACCAAGGCCACTGAGACATGTAGCGGTACATGTCTCAGTGATACACGTCTCGGTAGTCAGTGGCCTTGGTTTCATCAACAAGAACACCTAGGGCTTGATTTTGTTGCTGCACCCAAAGTTAGCCCCTTCATAAACTCTGTGCACTACCCCACACACAACAAATAGAACTAGACTTGAATTTCACATAGAACGATGACCCCATGCACATGACATAGATGGCGTTTTTAAACGCACCACACGTGGTGAACATAGCCAGTCTCATTATCGCACCAACTCACGCACGAACTGAGCTGCACATGTCCACGGCTGTGCTTGAATGCACATGTCCACGGCTAGCTAGCAGACAACGGCTTGAAAATAGAAATGGTGTGACGAACCCATACACATGAAATATAACTATACTGAACACAACGGCTTGTGAACAAGAAGATAAAAAAAGCACACACACCTTCCGAAGCATGCCGACGCTAGCAGCTTTGCGCCACCGACTCAAGCTGTTGTGCAGCGACTGCTCGCCCACCTGTGTGTCCTGTGACTGCACGCCCCCCCGAGGACCCCTAGAATGCATGGTCCAAAACGCCTCCACCGCAGAAACCCTGACCACGAACGCCCACTGCTTCACAAGACCAGGACCCTCGCCCGGGAGAATCTTTGGAGGGGGCGTGTGGAGCATCGCGACGCGGAGCTTCTCGCCAGCTTCTGTCGGGAGCTCGTTCACAGCAAGCTCGATGGATTTCAGCCATTTTTGGGACCGCAACTGGTCTATATCCTCATGTGAGACCCATTGCTTGTCAGTCGTTACACTCTGCAGCTGCTCCATGCGTCTCTCCCTGCCGATTTCTTTACTCGATGGACTAGCTGGGTTGTTCGCGTTCACAGAGTACGTTATAGGAGCGGTTACGTGTGCATGCTGTGCTCTTAACACCCTGCGACGAAGAGTCTTGAGAAAAAGGTAGCGGAATTTTATTAACACATGCCGTTGCATGTCCTCTGGCACGCCGTGAAACACTCCAGCGTCTCGCATCATCAGAAGATCTCGCAGCAGCGAGGTTTTTGCGGTATAGTTTGTGCTGTGGTCTGATTGTGAGGGTGCATGTGCTGGCGGTGCTGGGACGAAGTCCCTCCAGTCTTTTCCCACGAAAGACTCTAGAGACTTGACCTGTACGCCAGCACAGGTGAGCACGCTTGTCAGAGGTTTGTTTTACCTCTTCTTTCTGAAGAGAGCTGTTTCCCACTTTGAAGTGACCCACCAAAATGTTGCTGCAACGGTCCCCATGATCAGTGCTGGTACAATAGTGACTATTCTGAGATTAACTATTCTGAGAGGTGTGATAGAGCTATACACAGAGAGCTATAAGAGATGCCTCAGTCTCCCTTTCTCTCTCTATATCTAGAGCGATATACCATTATATATGCGAGGTCATGATAATGCTGCAGGAGCCGTTGTCATGTGGTTTGTAACACAGAATTGTCTCAAGAGAGAGCTGCCAAGGCGAGAAGTACTCGTCAGGCAAGCTTGCAGCAGGTGGGTGAGAGGTACACACTCGCTCAGCTGACAGAGTGCCATTGTGGAACCTCTGCACTTGCGTCTTCAGCCAAGCAGTCAAACTGCGTGCCATGATGTTGCGGGCGTGCCGAGGCATTCCACCTTTGACAGCTGCTGTTGCATCGCCATCATCTCCAGGGTGGCTAGAAGGGCCTGCATGCATAAGTGCGTCTATGTTACTCATACCAGAAGTATACTTGCATACCGTACGCCGTCATACCCGAAGTCTTTTACTACTGGGAGCACCTTGTTTCCGGGGCTAGGGTGCATGACTTACAATTCTTATTTTCTGTCTTCTTGTGTCTTTCAGATAGATCTCCCCGGCATTTTGTTTCTTCATTGCTACCACAGTTTGGCTCAGAGTGCTAGAAAAGACTTTCGGGACGGTGCTGTTGTGCCATTGGAGTGAAGCCGTGGATAGTTTGTGTTAGTTGGCTTCCGCTTTAGTTGACTACTTGGGGTAATTCCCATTCACTACCTTTCCGGTTTGAAAATATTGTATATCCCATGCACTTTCTTGCCGGTTTGTAGAGGAGTCTTCGCCGTGAGACACACTGAGCGACACATGTGAACACTACTTCCATGCTACATGATTGAAGTTAAGTAACTGACAGAAAAATATTAGACCGTTATAAAAAAGGGATACGCAAATCATTTTGATCTCCCTTCATACGCTGTTTGGGAGCTTGGCCCTTCATTGCATGGCATGATGGGGTCACACATCACACAGAAGGTGCAGAAAGCACCTTTGGCCTGAGTCAAGCGTTTCGCAGTCAACAGCCGTGCCTGCCACTGCGCATCCCACCCGGGAACGCAGGTGGCTACAAGTGCAACATGCTTCGCACGGACCTGCAGCTGCCCCTCCCCGACACCGCAGACATGCATGTCTTGCTTGAAGCGCTCCAGCCACTTTTTATGAGCAGCTGGCAGAGCCGAAGAGGAGACCGCGGTGGTGGTGGTGGTGGTCGCTCGAGTATACGAAGAAGTTTCTTTTCGCGAGTTCCGAATCTTCTTCTTTAACGGTGAGTTATGATGTTTATGTACAGAGTTTACAATCTGCAAGCAGCGAATGTGTTGCAATATTCGAACGCCCACTGGTGCTTTTAAGGCATTCCGGAACGGTACTTAATTCGGATAAACATTCCTTAGGGGGTGGTACATGGAATAGTTCATGAATATAGTTTCTGATGATTTCCAGAGTGAAGTCCACTTAACACCACTGATTATTTCGTACCAGGCCGATGAACAGGCACTACGCGCAGCCCTGCAAACACGGTTACGCATGCGCGGACAAAGCCTCAATAGGAACATCCGGATTTGTACCAGCAAAGAACCATGTTGTAGCATTTATGACCAAACTTTGATCAGTCTAGATGATCGCTGCATAGGCCGGACGCGAAGACCAACTGAAGCCACTGCTGCATGATGCGAGTATGTACATGCATCACTCATGGCGAGGTAATGTTCTTTCATTGGTGGCGGGGCATTGCCAGTTCAAATCTCAGAGGAGAACCTTACTTTTGAATTCAAATTTTAACCCAGAAACTCACCCCTGAGAGATGCCGCAGCACACTTGCGTCTCGAGAATCAAGCGCCCAGACACCGAGACCACTTGACCATGCAAGAGCTGCAGCTTGCAGCCGCATGTCGTTCACGGCCAGAAGCTTCTCGTATTCGGCCCGCTTCATTGCCGCCCGGTGCCACCAACCCCCTGCACATAGACACCCTCCACTCCTTGAATGTGGGTTCGGTTTTTGAACTAGTTGCATTCAATTCATACATGCATTCAATTCGTATATGCACTCAATCTATACATGCATGTACGCAATGCATGTACGCAATGCATGCCTGCAATGATACACCATAAACTTCATGTGCTATTGGCAGCATACGGGAGCGTGCAGATCAGACGATTCAACTTCCGTTGCATCAGGGAAGACGATGCAATCTCTAAAGGCAGGGGCAGATCAACGGGAACCTGATCAGGACAATTGGATGGCTCATTCTGGCTTCTGGTTGGCAGGAAAGCGATGCCCGAAGCGATGCCCGGAACGAAGCCCGGAAAAGCAGTGGAGGAAAGGCGAGGAGGAAAAGAAGAAACGAGCACAAGAAGCAGCGGACACCAGCGGAAGAGGAGCGGGAAGAAGCAGAAGATAACTGCGGGAACAGGCACTAAAAGAGGGGATAAACGAGAAACATACAGGGGCAATACCTGCAGGCAAAGAGCACGGTTGTGAATGTAAACGTCCATGACACGTATACCCCGATCCGAGGTGTGATGCCAGTGGTATCTCAGGGTACTGGAACTCCGCTGTAGTACTGAGATTCGCATACAGACGAGGACATAG
Source organism: Ulvella scutata (assembly GCA_032359135.1). NCBI lineage: Eukaryota > Viridiplantae > Chlorophyta > Ulvophyceae > Ulvales > Ulvellaceae > Ulvella > Ulvella scutata. The sequence continues at coordinate 10,750 of JAUMHD010029153.1, read as the reverse complement.
GAGGCAGCACTCTTGAAGCGGGGGAACAGAAGGGATGCCGGGGCAACAGTGGAAGGTAAGCAGCACGATACCAGGAAGAAACAGTGGACAAGATGTTCTCCGGACAGTACAAGAGGAGAAAACCGGAAGGAGACGACACTGCCGATAAGGCAAACAGCAGGTGAGGAGCTTCTAGAAGGTGACGAGGTGACGAGCTTCTAGAAGGTGAAGAGGGGAGGAGCTTCTAGAAGGTAAAGAGGAGAGTAGAGCGCACCCAACAGGGAGTCTAGAACCTGATGGCGTCTCTGGCCCACATTTGGGTCCCTCTTGGTGGCTGCCACATGACCACCTGCAGCCACATGACCTCTTGGATCGCTGCATTGTTGACAAACTGGCTTTCTATGCAGCTACAGAACAGGAACGGAATACTGGAGCTGTGAAACCTAGGTCACTGAACACTGAGATCTGCAGCACTAGAAGTATTCTTTCGTACTGTTGTTGGTAACCCAGTATCACAAAACCGGGCATTCAACACGAGTCCATGCCCTAGAGTGCACCATTCATGATGTATCACACATAACCTGCACCATTCAGGAAGTCTGATCTATAGAGTGCATCGTGCAGGATGCCTCACTGATAGAGTGCACCATTCAGGACATATTTAGCTTGTTAGGGGGAATCAACATCACTATCCTGAACAATCTGGAATGCCCGTTTCAAATGATGTTGGAATGCCCGTTTCAAGGGAACTGTCTGCAAGAAATGGAGTAAGCTACATGTACTGAACTGGAAGCATACTAAGTTACTGAAGGTAACAATGGCATGGCCATGACGCCTCAGAACACAGTTGTTGTACAACTGAATATTCAAACAGAGACACAGCTAGGGTAACCCCTAGGTTAGTACCCTAACCCCTACAGCTTCAGACAGAGACACAGCCTCGAACAGCAGCAAGCGTCTTTGTCGAAATCGCACGTGCTGCATGACGAACACGAAGAAGAAACCGTGCAGGCTTGAAGCTCTTCCCTGTTCGGGACTCAGGGATGATGGTGTCCGCCAGAAGAGCGTGTCCTGAGAGAACATGGTGCATTGTGGAAGCGACCGCCCTCCAGAAGGACCGCTCAAAGGAAAACTCGTGATCCCAACATCGAGATGGAGATGCTTTCTTTGCCTTGCTGGCACTGTGCCCTCTTCCAGCAGTGTTCTTCTGTACGCACATCCTTTCTAGGCATATGAATGTGGAAATCAGGAATCAAACGCGGCCTGGCGCCCAATGATGGTAGTGAATGAATGATGGTTCGAAATTGTGCATGAGAACAACTGGACAGCTACTGCTTCTGTACATACAGAGTACAGATATCACGTACATTGAGATGTTCCTGTCTGCACCTTGGTTTGTTGTTGTGTGAGAGCAGGTGCACTGAAACATTGGGCTTAGGAATGGCATAGGAAGGATAAATATGTACTTGGCACCTGAATGGGTAACGACAAACGGATGACAGGAAGTGGATTAAATTTTCAGTCTATGATTCGGCTATCACCTCCCGTGTCTACGCCTGTAGATGGGCAAGGTGGCAGGCAAGCAGTGGCATCCCAAACCAGGAATGGTGCTACCAACACTATTTGACGTATCATGGTGGGGAGGATGTTCTTTGCGTCTCGTTGCGCCAGTGGGCGCTGTCTGAATTCGCACAGCTGCCTAAAGAGGATACGACATCTGAACACGACTGGTGGAGTGAACCTGTCCAATAACAGCAGCCTTAAACATGCTTTGCGGCACGTTCAGAACCGTTTCAAACAGACGTACGCATTCTTTGTATGAACTTGTGTAGGACTCACAGGTGCCATGCACCCTCAACAGCAACACATCTACAAACTGCTCTCGGTGCGTGATGTTGTACTCATTACCCATACGTATCCATTGTGCCGTTCGAAACTATACAGTGAATAGCTTGACTGAGAAACAAGCAGAGTACTGGATGTGTAGCTGGGTTGAATCTCACCTGTTCTATGAACGTGATGTAGAGTGCACGTGCCATACAATCCTTCCATTTCTGATGGGAGTTTTGTACCACTTGTACCTGTTCTTTCGTGGGAATAGACCTCCGTGGCATCTTCATCCTGGTATACCATGATGCCTGACCGGCTGTAGCTTCCAAGGAAAATGAACGACATGAGAGAAAGCAGCGTTTGACTATGGAAGGAAGTTGCAGGGACATGAACTTGGAGGTAAGCATGAACAATGGGGGCGACTGGTAGCTGACAGGTCACCCCCCATGCAGGACCCATACTGACAGGTGATCCCTGCTGGAGAACTATTCGATAGTATTGGTAGAGAGTGTCCAGACTGCCTGCACCCAGGTGACCTATTTTCAGCACCCGGTTGCATGGTGGCGATCTTGTCGATCTTGGAATATGCAACAACACCTGAAACTTGCGGCCGCTGCATAGGAAAAGAGCACGCCCACTTTCGACAGTAACGTGTACGTCGTTGTGTCGTGAGCAGGCACGGTGACGTCACACGCATGGCCTAGCATTTGCAGACATGAGGACGCATTCCTGGAGCGTTGATCTTGAGGAAGGCCATGTAAATTTTCAGATTGTCGATTACGGCGTTCAGCTGTTTGTTTGGGCGGGCACGGGGCCGAATATGCAGGCTCTGTGCGTTGCTGTTCCAGGCGCCAAAGGAGGCTTCCCTGCAGTCACGTCTCTTCTTGAAGCAACGGCTTCCCAACAGGAGGCGGAAACCATTTGTGGACGACTCAGTGTGTCTCATGCAGCGGTCTTCAGCTGACTGTTGCCTTTGCATACAAGCATAGTCTTGAGCCATCACAACTATCAGCAATCACCACTGTGCAGGTAAGCTTGTCAGTCGCCCCGTAACATTGGGCTGGGACGTACAGGGAGATTTCATGCTGCAGGTGTGATTCAGTCAGTTGTTACGTTTGCAGCACTGCAGGTCTGTGCTCACTGGTTCTCGGATATGCAAAGCACACTTGCCTAAGCTACCGAAACGCACTTCACGGATTTCACAGCTCAGCATCATCTTCGTTCTGTTTGATTTCACGTCTGTAAAGATGGAGACCTCCGGCACAAGGCGTTCATTGTGACAAAATGATGCATGTTTGATTCTTTTGTTCTGCAGGCCACTGTGGAGAAGAGGCTCGCAGAAGAACTCAAGCACTGGTTAACGGAGGGATAGCTATGTATGTGTTGTTTACACAGCGGTACACAGGGGCGGCTGGCTCATGAGAACAGAACCACCCACATGTGGTTCTGTTCTGACCCACATATCACTGTGAATGTGGTGCACATGTGGTGTGGCAGCACAACTGCTGCATAACTGAACTGTGGGACCAGCGTAGCTCCCCATACATCAAATAATTGATGCACGTGATGCGATGTCAAGCTCTGCTGAGCATGTATGCCAGCAGACACCAGCCCGTGTCCGAGCAGGATGCTTGTGATGTGATAGAAGGTTTCCAGCTGCTGCAGACATGCCTGTGCTCTGTGACCCTGCACGGAATTCACCGCCTAGTTGTGCTTACACGCTTGCCTGATTAGGAGCCCGAGAAGACTGCTCCTTTCCGTGATCTCAGCATCCTGATGCACGAGCTGCCCACACCACAGCTTTGTGGAACTCAACAGAAACACCACCAGCAGGTAAATGCAGCCTCTACGCCATTCCATTTTGTGTGTCAGCTCAGTATTCAGTTGAGAGCATGTCATGAGGCCTGCATATCTAGGCGGTCTGGCACACACCAGATCGGATCGTGCAACACGTCTTTGAGAGGGTTGGCATGCGACAGTGGCGCAGCATCTGCGCCAGCTGACTGCTTGGGAAATATGCACCAGACGCCTTGGGAAATCATATTTTGTAACATCGATAGTGGTGCAGCAAAGCAACAAAAGTTGTGGTTTAGATTAATAGTGCACATCGGCAGCAAGTGAGTAGTCCTAGGTTGTGGTTACATCGGCAAAGGCACGGCTCACAAGCACGAAAGGTGAATAGTCCTAAAGTGTCACAGCAGCCATCAAACGGCTTTGCATGTGTGTCACCCTGTTCTCAGAGTTCCAGTTGGTATATTTCGCTGACAAAACGGTGTATGTGTGACGGAAGCTTGTGCAAACAATTCCAGAGTGCTGCCTTGGCCTTGTGCATACCCGCAACTGCCCACCATGTTGTCCGTGCAACATCTGGAACGCCTGCCAGTCGTTGCCCAGTCGTTATCGATCGAACATCATCGGAAACATGCCCAAAGCGTAGAGAAGCAGATGAACTCCAAAATAAACAGTCGGGACTGCACTCTGATTTGGAGGACATATCCGAAGTATATCGTGCTGATAAAGGATTCTTTACGGTCGTGGACATCCAAAGAACTTGGAAACCTTCCTTTGTTTCTCTCGACGGGCAGCTACAGGTGCTGTGGCAGGTTGCCGTTGCCGCCTTGAAACAACATCATTACACGCATATATATGCTGCTACAGGTTGAACCAAACATCTGTGAGAAGTATCCTGCACCATGACAGTACACAGATAATGAAATCCATAAGGGGCTTAAGTGCCTGCTTAGTCTTCGATTGGTGCTGCTTGCGGCTTTTGTGACGTTACAAAGATTGACATGCACAGTGCCAAGTAGAAACAGAAGGGGTGTCAACACCCTTGGACTGTGTGTAGAGTTACAAGCCAACAACCTGGGAAGAAGCATGAGACCATGGACAAGAGATGGCATAACCAGAAGAGTATCTACATCGGATGTTCCATCGTACCCTTTTCAGAACGTGCCCACTTGAGCATACATATCATATCATCCTCAGAATTCGAGTTCGTGAACTCCTCTTCGTCCAGGAAGGCTGTTACGGTACCCAGGGTAAGTTGTGGGAGTCCTGAAACAGATTGACCGTTGACTTGGACTGGGGAATATGAGGATGGGAGACCCACGCAAACAAGTTGACAAACCTGTACTTGCACAGACACAGACATGCGTTGCCTGCCGTGACCCGAACAGGCTACTGCAGCTGCCGGATCGAAGAAGGTGCTTGCTTCCTGAGCTTCTCGGACATTATCCAAGGTGTAGTGTGGACCATCTTTAGAGCCTTGGTGAATCCTACACGAAGAATCTCCTGTGTGTGCACAGGAGCTGGGATGGCTGCGTCCGAGGGACACTTCATTGACCTATGTGTGCCACTATTTCTGAGATAGGGGCCAGTTGTGATGTGAAAATCGGCTGCAAAGGGTTCTATGATGCTTCATATCCCTCTTTACGTTTCAGCACCCGGAACGTGCGTCTGGAAATGGTCATGCCACCAGATCTGTAAGCCAGTGTGCTCCAGCCGCTGGTTTGAACAGGCGAGTTCCCAGAACGCCGCAATGCAAGTCGATGCTACAGATGTCGTAGGCAAACTCTGAAGCCCTCAAGACAAGCCTGCTCAAGTGCAGTGGAACCAAGAACGAGAACCATGTGAACAACATCAACAGATGCCGTCCCAACTGAACAGCTTCTGAGCAGCAAACCTCACAGGACAAATGAATCGAAAAGGTTGCGCCAATGCCTGTATCTCAGATACACACTGGAAGAGGTTGGAATGGTCCAACGCCGTCTCGAGCCGCTACACAAGCCACGAATCCAGTCCTTTGCGGTCCCGCGCGGCACTGCAGTACACAACGTTGGGTCACTGGACAGGCTATTGCTGTGGGAACGAACGCTGTCTATCCAAGGCGTCAAGCACAAGGTCAGAACATCCTGGACAAAATTGGCTAAGCTGACGAACTGAGTACGTGTTGCTGATTCATGATCTGCAACCCTTCTGGCGTACTGTGACGAAACATCATGGCACTATTGCGCCCAGTGGTACTTGAAGGATAGGTTCTGGGATGCAAGGGTGTTTCGCCCACAACTGTACCAGTGCTAACTACACTGCTGTAAGATCAGGAAGCTGGGAAGTTATTACATGTGCACGCTTGGGAGCATGCAAATGGAGTCAAGAGACGGCATATATGCCAGTGCATTGCAAAGGCCAATAGTGGCTGCAGTGCTTCCAAAAGGCATGGAGAGTGTAGCCCAATTCACGCATCTGAAAGCACAGATCCTAAATTGGAGTGCTCTTGGTCATAATCAGTCGCGTTCCCGCTATCGAGGCGCTTCAAAATGTGTTCGAACCCCTCCTGTTTGGTGTCTTAGAACTGTACATGTGCATCCAGCACACTACAATCAGTACCTAACGTCGCAATGGAAGGAATACCAACGAGCAAACCAGTAGTTTGAACAAAGCCTGGTCTGTTAACTAACAAAGGTGCGGCCTACTCCAATCGATTGCTTGCAAGTTGTAAAGACGACCACCATCATCTCACAATAGAGCACCAACCACCCAGTATTGGTATGTGTCCTGCTCTAGTAAGTCTGCAAGTCATGTTGAGAATCTTGATATGCGCGCTACCGGCGTTCTCCGATAATGCTGGCTGTCTAAGCCGTGCCCACCACGAGGTCAGAACTACTCGTTGTTCTACCACTTGAGACAGCACACAACAGCGCCTCAATATAGCTATTGTATCAAGAATATTGCAGAGCGCGCCTTGCATGCTGGGCACCTGCAGAGAAACCATCATCATTCGTGTTAACACCCACTGTGAACTCTTGAATCAATGCAAACTCCTCCTCTTTCTGAGGGTGCAGGATGACAGCGACTGTAGACCCAAATATGTCCGAGCGACAGGACAACGATACGAATGCGATCGAGAGCAACGAGGCCTGGAGCAACGCAGCTGAAGGCTACAAGAGCAGCTGGGCGCAGTACCCGCTCCATTGTGGCCGTGTAGCCCTCGACAAGGCTCACGTGCAGACAGGAGAGAAACTTCTTGACGTCGCGTGTGGTCCAGGAGACCTCGCCATAGACGCAGCAGTTCGCAAGGGCGCCTGCGTGGATTGCATTGACTTCTCGGAGGGCATGATCGAGGCAGTGCGTGAGAAGCTGGGGCAGCTGGAGAAGCCTGCCTCAGTGACACCTCATGTGATGGATGGCCAGAATCTACAGTTTAGCGACTCCACCTTCGACGTGGTGGTGTCTTCCTTCGGAGTGATGCTGTTTCCAGACTGGAAAAGAGGTGTGATTGGCATGCATGCTTCCACACCTACCCCCTGTACTTTGCGCAGCCCAATGAGCAGCACATCAATGTCAAATCGAGCCCTCACAGCATGTATCCACAGAAACAAGGCCTAACGGTTCCATCATGGGCCTCTTGCCGCAAGTTCCACAGATCCAGCTGCCCCGACCCCCTCCCCCTCCCCTTACCCCCCCTACCCCCACATGCGAACGTACTGTTGCAGCACCTGTGCCACTCATCAGGCACCTGCCTCCTGTTTCTTTTTCACCTTCCCATTACTCACTGATTCCTTCTACGTTGTCTGGTCACACGCAGAACCAGGAGAGCGGCCAGGGGCCCGTGTGAATGGGCCTCAGGATATCACCATGCATGACATGCAGCCCCTCATATACAGGGCTTGCGGAAATGGTACGAGTGACCAAGCCAGGAGGCCGCATTGTAGTGGTGGTTCCTGGCACAGACTCCCAGGGTCAACCCGGCTTCTCATCGATCCAGATCTTCTCCCAGGTGCTCCTTCTTAGAATTGTTTGAAATTGGGTTATGAATTCGGTGGTTTCTGCGGAGTAGTCAGCATGTCCAAAACGGAAGCGACGTTCTGAGCATGGAATCCCTTCAATTGGTTTCATGTGGCAGAGCATGTCGTTCTCTGCACACTGCACATCACATCGGCACTCGCACGTTCAGGGGCATTGTCTGTGGCTTAGGAGTGAGCGCAGAGCACTCTTCGGTTTCAGGTCCCTTTTGACCCATTCTCTGGTCGCCAGCCGCTGTTACCTGTCGCATTGCGCAAGGCTGAATAGCAGCATGATAGGCATGTTCACCGTGCATGTAAGCGCATGCATAACAGCAACGGCGCCACCGCCCCCGAGGGTCAATAGGACCCGCCCTCAGCTAGGCTGAGTGCATTCATGCTCTACTCTGCAGTATATCAGGGGGAAAACTTTAGAGACTGGTGATGGGGGGTTGTATCATGGTATGCTCGTTCGTGAAATTATGCCGGCACCTGCACCGCAACGTAGTGTCTCTCTCTATCACCGCAAGAGAGTAGCACACAGACTTGCTCTACTGCCTGCATTCACATCTCTCTTTAGCTAAACGATACATACACTCCTATTCATCAAGTGACCCGCAGATCTTTGTAACCAGCTAGCTTCAGTTGAACACATACAGACGAATACGCATGGAAAACCATTCCAGCGCACACATACAGGCAACCTCACCTTGCGTTGCACTCACATTTCAGTGACGTGCCAACCCAACTACTTTCCTTATATGACTGGCAACTCGCTCTGAGTCTGCCACCTCTGCCTGCTGTCTACAGTCATCCTGGTCTCACTATGCCGTACAACCTTCTATAAACGGATCCCCTTGTAGCCACTTCTCGCTAGCTCATGATGCATATGCATGCGGCATGCAGATGCTACATAATGGCCATCTATGTGCTATCCCTAGCTACCAGCATACACCAACAAAACAGTAGTCAGAAACGTTCACCATGCCCATGCATCAGTGCACCTCTAGCCACTTGCATTGCATATACGGTCTAGGCTCGAAGCGTTAGACGTACGATCAGTCGCTTTCCTCTGCACTTTAGTTCTTTCTGTGCACGTTCACAAGCGCTTTCCCATATATACCTCCTAGACTCGGTGCTCGGCACTTTCGAGGGAAGATAGGTGCACAGTAGGCAGATCATTGTCATGCTACACACGGCTGCAGGTGATCGAGAGCCAGTTCCCTGAGGCTCTGCCGCTGCCAGTGCCAGAAGGGCTGCCTGCGCTTGGTAGTGAAGACCTGATGAGGTCTGCTCTGACGAGCGCAGGCTTGCTGCACCCCCAAGCCACCCAGGTACGATCCCTTCTCGCGCGCAACAGATTTGCCTACCCCCCCCCCCCCCCCCGTGTGCCTGCACATCATCACAACTACGCCACAGTCACTCGAGGGCATTCTATTGGCCGTGCAGGTGCCTTTTGAACTGCATATCATACAGGTCGTGTGAATGCAACATTCACGGAACGAATTAGCCGAAAGGAAGTGACACACAGGAACCACATCTTCACTCGAATCATTCGAGTCAGATGTCACAACCGCACAAAACTATGAATGTATTTTTCAGCACCCGAACTATCATACCATTGACAGATCATCATGGCACGGACATCAGCCCTTCGAGTACACAATTGTTACAGATGTGTCATCACACCATGCATGCCAAGGAAGATTGGTGCCGGTCCACCTGGCCTAGCACACCACAACCATCACAGTGATGCAATCATCTCATGCATACCAAGGAAGCATGTTGTCGGTGCAGGTGCCATTCCAGCTTCGCATGGAGAACCCTGCCTCCATGGCGCAGCACTTGGGCACCAACCCCTTCACGCGGGAGGTGCAGAAAAACATCGCAGAGGAGCGCCGCGAGCTGCTGATCCCGGCATTTGCGGAGGCTCTGGCGGCATGCATGCTCCCTGATGGTGCGTGTGGCATGTTGATGTCGGGTGTATTGGGTGTCGCTGTGAAGCCGTGAGGGAGCCAATGTAGCAGGCTTACTTGGAGACCGAGCTGTGCGTATGCTTGCCGCAGCGACGCCGAGCAGAATGACATGCTGAGTAATTTATCGTGATAAAGGAGAAGGGGGGGGGGGGGGGGGGTGCAATGTAGTGCAGTATAGACAGGGTACAATATGATCAGACGGGGACTGGGGCCACTGATGAGAAGCACGGACGTGCGCTGCTGATTTGGCACCCTGTTGATTTGGCGGCCACACTGGCATGCCCCCCAAGGGGGGGGTCACAGGAGGGCGGGGGCTGGCGCAGCGCAGGTGGAGGGCAGGGAAGGCTAGTAGTTGTAACAAACAAAGTGCGTTGACCTTGGCGCATTCGAAGTGCACCAACAACGGTGGGATACAAATGACCAGCAGCACAGCAGACAGGCCGGCGACACTTGTAATCACATCAGCAGGGTATCTTACTTCAGGAACCCCCGCCCGCTAGAAGCAGGAATGGCAACAAGCGGGGAACACTTGAGCGCTCTGTGTGCTACCGCGGCACGATCGATATCACTTCCACAATAGGAGGACATTGCAGCGGCGGGGGGCGGGGTGCGTAATGAGTATGGAAGCAAGAGTGCATGAGCGGCATGTGTTTACATATACAGGGGTGCTGCTGACAAGCACGAAAGCTGCACCACAGCAGAGCATCTGAAACTAGTCTATAAGTGCTACCTCGTGCACGACATGCGTGCACGAGGTAGCAGGGCATGTGGTGCCAGAGGGGGGGCAGGAGACCGAGGTTCACGAATGGCGTAAAGGGGCAGCGGGCGTTGGAAGAGCACAGTTGGGTGGGAGCGCGAACAGCAGGGGTAGACACGGGGGTAGGCGGCGCCTCTGCCACCTCTCATCAAGTCTTAGAGCTTCAGCGCCCTATCGCCTGTCTCACGATTACTGGTGGTCACTCCCTGACCTCCTCCACTGCGGCACCGAAGTCAAAGCCCATATATAGCATGTTGTAGTCCCTGCATAGTTTAGTCATTTTTAAAATATCGAGCGTTCGAAAGCCGAATGATATTGCCCCCAGCGGTTTACAAACCTGAAAGGTTTGTAAATAGGCATGAACCCAAATAGCGAAAATCAACTAACACAAAACATCCACCACTTCACTCGAATGGCACAACAGC